>JAJMKZ010000375.1:0-35541 GCA_030564005.1 Ruyongia tratensis | reverse complement strand
GAACCACCATAGGCACCAGCAGCAGCACCAGCTAATTCGGTGAATAAACCTCTTTCACCATTACCTTGTTCGGCAGTTTGTTGATCTTGAGCAGATGGTTGAGGAGCAGAGTATTGTTCACCCTTATTTTCAGCAGATTCGTAGAATTCGTTAGCAGACATTATTAAAACTTTTTTAATTAAATTGAGTTATTAATTTGATCAAAAAATTAAAAGAATTTAAGAATTTAAGATTAAGGTGTGAATTTGTTGATTATTTATACTTTTTTCCCAATTATTTTATTTGTGTTATTTGTGTTTTACTTTTATGAAATTTGGCGAAGTAAAAAAAACGTAAAAATTAAAAATAAAAACACGTTAACATTAAGTAGATGTATAATGTTGTATTAATTAGTTTTCAATTGGAATGATACATTTGATTTACTGGTATTAATTAATTTTAAATTTAATTTAATTTAATTACATAGCCTTATGACACATGTAAAAGTGATGAAATTTATATACTTTGGTACTAAAATAGAACAATCATGATACAAAACAATCAACTATTTTTCTTTTTCTTCAGCAATATTAAAGAATATATTCATCATTTAACATCATAATGAATTATTGGGGGGAAAGGGCTATATAAAGATTATTCCAGAAAAAAAAAACATTAATTGTGCCTGCCAACAACAATTTTTAATACACCTTACTTATTTGCTTGCTTACTTACTCTATACAATCACTAAACATAATACATACCTCTCTATAACTTCTATTTACTTCTATTTCAACTTCAACTTCAACTTCATCAAAAACAATAACAAAAAGAAATAAGCCTCGAAACTGTGGCGCAAATTTTAAAACCGTCACCCGGACTTAAAATAAAGAGTGGTGTCCAGGTGTGGTGTAATATATATATATATATAAATATATATATACTTGTTCTTTAAATCTATTAAATCTCCCTATTAACAACAACTCTATATACAATGACTGTTCTACCTCAATTATCAAAAGAAGTTACTCTTTCCTACAACGAAATTCAAAACTCTGCTCCAATTCCTGTTGATGCTTATTTAGATTATACTTGTCCATTTAGTGGTAAATTATTTATTAAATGGTATGAAGATTTCTTACCAAAATTATCAAAAAAATATAATATTAATTTTACTTTCCAAATTTATATTCAACCATGGCATCCAGCTTCTGTTGGAATTGCAGAATTTGCAATTGCTATAGCTAATTTAAATAAATCAAAATTTTTTGAATTTTCTTATCAATTATTTAAAAATATTACTAAATTTTATGATACTGAAACTTTTAATCTTAATAGAAATGATTTTTATGAATATATTTATAATGAAATCATTGTTAAAACTAATATTGATTTAGGTGATGTCACTAAAGATCAAATTTTAAATCAATTAATTATTAAATTTTCTAAAACTCCAAGTAATTCTGGTAATGATGTTACAAATCAAATTAAATTTTTTACTAAATTAGGTAGACAAAATGGTGTTCATGTTACTCCAACTGTTTTAGTCAATGGTATCTTTGATCCTTCAATTGAATCAAGTAGTGATTTTATCGTTGTTGAAAAAGCTCTTACTAAATATATTTAAACTTTATGTATGAAAATAATTAAATTATGAAACTTTTTTTTTTTTTAATTAAACCTATAAAAAAATATGTAGAAACTTTAATCACTATCTTCACTTCCTAAATCGATTTCTTCATCTTCATTTAATTCTCCTAATCCATCATCATCTTCTTCTTCTTCATCATCTTCCTCTTGATCTTCCTCTTGATCTTCCTCTTGATCTTGATCTTGATCTTGATCTTCTTCACTATCATCTTCACTATGACTAACATCTGAAGTATCATCAATTTCTGCACCCATTTGGAAAGTTCCATCTTCATCTTCATCATCACTATCATCAACATTTTCATTAATAATTCCTTCCATACCAAATTCTGGATCAACTTTATTAATTTCTTCTTCTAAAATTGATAAATTATTTTCTTCATTATCATCTTGATTTTTATTTGTATTATGACTCTTTGCTTTTAATTCTTCACTCATTGAATTATCTAAAACTTGTCTATTCTTAATATATTCATCAATTAATGAAAATTCTTTTTGATCAATCATACTAAATTCATATTTTTCTTCATTTTTTAATTGAATTGTAACATTAAATGTAATTCTTGTGATTGATGAATATGCAATTGAATCAATATCTTGTGAATTAAATAATAATATTGGTTTTTTAAATCCAAAAAGAATATTATTTGGTAAAAAATATAATAAACCTTCTTTTGTACCTCTATGAGCTTCAACAAAAAATGAATGAAAATTTGAATTAAAAAATGTATCTAAAATTTTAAAACCTGATAATTGAGCTTGACGTTGAATATAAATTAATGGATCTTCATTTTCTTTAATAAATTTTTCTAATAAAAATTGTTTATAAATGTTTTCTTTATTAATTGTAATAACCATTGGTTCATTATTAAAAAAATTATTTAAATTTAATTTATAAAATATTAAAAAATATATTAATTGTGGTTTCTCTGGTACTGGTAAAAAAGTTGAAAATTTAATATTTTCAAGATTTAAATCATTAATTATTAAATCTGGTTTTAATTCATTTGATTTTGATATTGAAATTATTGGCTTTTGTGTAATTGGTGATATTGATAATGTCCAATTTAATTTTTTTCTAATTGGTGATTGAAATGATAAATCTTTTAATTGTAAAATTATTGTACCTGGATCAATTGAATCTATATAATAGTTATCATCATTTACTTCTAGTTTTCTCTTCTTATTACCATTACCTGATACATCTTCATTGGATAAATAGTTGTATAACTTTTCAAATGCTGATAATGTTGTAGTGTTATCATCTGTTTGTTTATTGTTAATATACGCGTCAACCATTTTGGCGTGTCTGTTACCTCTGAGTGTGGAGGAGTAAATACTTACTAGCAACTTTGAGAATCTCAGTCTTTAAATCTATAGGCAGTTTGTCTAGAAATAACATTACTTTTTCTATAAAAAGAAACCTCTTCTTTTGTTCTTATGAAGTTGTAGAATATGAAGTGAAATAAAAATTTATTCAACGTTTTTAAATTTTTTTGTTTATCTTTTTTTTTTTTTTTTTTTTTTGTGGATAATACAAATAAATTTAAAAAAAATAATTATTTTTTTTTTTTTCATTAAATATTGATAGTTACATTTTATTTTATCGTTTGTTAATATTGAATTCTAAGAAAGATGATTACACAAAAACAGAATAGTTCACTAAGAATACAAAAAATGAGTTTCGTAAAATCCAATAATTCTGGTAAAGTTTTGTGTTTGGGGACATAATAGTTTCTATTCAATTAGTGATGATTAATACTTTAACCCATTAGAAGAAGAGAAACAATGACAGTAAGGAAGACTAAAGATATCTTCATCAAGATCAAAAACATCAAAGTATCTTTATTAAGTTTATTAACTTATATCTTTGATTGGTTGATCTATGGTGGTTTAATATTTGGTGGTTTAATCTTTAGAAATTGTGCTATTCCAAAGTATCATGAGTTTTCTTTATTAGATAGAAATTTATCATATACTTTCTATACAGATCAAAGAGTTCTGATGGGTAATGGATCTGTTATTCTATTGACTGTGATCTTACCGATTATTCAAATAATTTCTGTTTTAGGTTTTACAACTTGTACAAATTCAATAATTAGAAAAGTTTGGAATGCTCATAGTGGTATATTAGGTTTTATTGCATCACATTCATTCCAAATCATGATTGTTTCAATCTTAAAAATTGTTGTTGGTTCTCCAAGACCTGATTTGATTCAAAGATGTAGACCTCGTTCATGGTCATTACCACCAATTGGTACACTTTCAAATGTTGGAATTTGTTCAAATCCTGATTTGGGTATCGTTAATAATGGGTTTAAAGGTTTTCCATCTGGTCATTCTGCTACTGCTTTTACATCTGGTGTTTATTGTTTCTTGATTTTAGCAAGTAAACATAGAATTTTTGATGGTAGAGGTGTTTCATTTAAAATTTTAGTATCAATTATTCCATTATTCTTTTCAATCCATATCTCTTCAATTGCTTATTCTGATAATAGACATTTCTTAAGAGATATTGGAGCTGGTGTTCTTATTGGTTCTATTTGTGCCATTATTGGTTATTCATTTTATTTCCCTTGGATTACAAAGATTAAATTTGGTGGTGATGCTTATCCACCAAGAAGAATGTGTGCAGAAGATTTATATGATGGTATGGGAGGATTTTGGAAATTACCTGATGATGGTGTAAATAGATTTGATGAAAGAGTCTCTGATATTAATGAGTATGGTGATAGTGAATGTTCAACAGCTATAACTTCAACCAATTCAGCTTCAAGTTTAGAATCTGCTCATCATCAACATCATTCAACAAAGATAAATACGTTCAGAAAGAATCAAATAACACGGCCAACTACAAGCACAACCACATATACAGTTAAATTGAATCCTGGTGGTACATTGGATGTTTAATACTTGCTTTATAGAAATATGTATAGAAATAAATTGAAAAATGGAAGAGATTTATAATTATTAAAAAAATTGTAGATCACGTGAGTCTTTTCTATATTTTTTTTTTTTTTTATTATTTTTAGGAATTTTTGATAGGTGTTGTTAAATAAACAAAGAAGATTTAATTTAAAAATAAACTAGACTTTGAAGGTAGAAGACGATGTCAGCTTGGAGACAATTTCAATTCTTTGATAGTATTCCTATACGGGATCCCTATCTAGGCACAGACACACCGTTGTACTCAGATGCTGAATTATCGGCAGTAAGTCCAGTTGGTGAATACCTTTTAATGGCTACTTCAAATGGTATCATTAAGATTATAAATAAAGATTTAACAATTGTCAAAGCATTCGTGGGGTATCAAGAAGGTTGGAATATAAGTGTTATTAAACAATTGAAGAATACTGATTTCTTTGTAACGATTGCTGAAAGACATGGTCAACCATGTATTTTAAAATTATGGAATCTTTCAAAAATTTTTACAACAAAAGAACTAATTGATGATTCAGAATATCATACTATTGTACATATTAAGAATGGTAATAATTCATATCCATTGACTTGTTTTTCATTTGTTCAAAAATTTAATATATTAGCTTGTGGGTTTGCAAATGGGAATGTTATTTTGATAAGAGGTGATTTATTAAGAGATAGAGGTTCAAGTCAAACAATAGCTTATAAATCAAATGATCCAATTACTGGTCTTGAATTACAACAGAATAATGAATACGACCCAATTCTATTCGTTGCAACAACTTCTAAAATAATAACTGTCCCAACAACTGGTGGTAATCATAATAAAATTGATAAATTATTGGAGAAATCTTATGGTGCAGATATATCAACTGTTGAATTAGATAAAGATAAATTAGTAGTTGGTAGAACTGAAGGCTTATCATATTATAATGCAGATGGTTCTTCATTCAATATACCTTTAGATTTACCAAAGAAGAGAATTTTTAAATTTAAACAATATATTTTAATAGTATCTTCAAATCTTGAAAATAGTTCAAGTTTAATCTTAAATGGTTATTCTGAACCAACTAAATTATTAATCATTGATACAAAGAATAGTTTCATATCTTTCACAACTTCAATTGCTTCTTCAGTATTTGATATAATGATGCTTTGGGATGATTTACATGTTCTTTCATCAGATGGTATTCTTTATAGAATTCATGAAAAGGATTTACTTGAACAAATAGACATTGTTATAAAGAGAGATTTATATCATATAGCTATTCAACTAGCTGAAAATAAATTAGATGATAATGCATTATTGGAAATTAAAAAAAAATTCGGTGATCACTTATATTCAAAAGGTGAAACGACAGAGGCAATGGATCAATATATTCAAACTTTATCATTAGGTAAGAGTAGTGAAATAATAAGAAAATATAAAGATAGTAAAGAAGTTCAAAATTTATCAAGATATTTAGAAGAGATTTTAATTAGAGGATTTGCTACAAAGGATCATGTTACATTATTATTATGTACATATTGTAAATTAAAAAATGTTGAAAAATTAAATGATTTTATTGAGAAATTTGATAAAGAGACAATCGATGTTGTTAAAATAGATTTTGATTTAGACGTTGTTATTGAATTATGTCGTGAAACAAATTTTTTGGATCAAGCCTCAAAATTAGCTCAAAATTTAGGTTATTCTTCATTAGCTGTTGATATTTTATTAAGTGATTTATTAGATGCAAAATGTGCTTTAAACTATATTAGATCATTACCAATTAATGAAACTTTAAGTATATTGATTGAATATTCAAGATTATTATTAGATACTTTACCAAATCAAACAACTTTATTATTGATTGATGTTTTTACAGGAAAATATAAACCACAAAAATTGATAAATCATCAATCATCAGATCAAAATCAAGAAAATGGTGAACCTGTTTTATTACAAAGTTATAAAGCCTTTATAAATTATATGTCATTAGCTACTAATGTAATAACTACAACAAATGGTGTTGTTGAAAATGATTTAAGTTCAAATATTAGTGAAGATGGATTAACACATCCAACTTACCAACCACCAAAACCAAGAATTATTTTCCCTTCCTTTGTTAATAAACCAAATGAATTTGTCATCTTTTTAGAAGCTTGTGCTGAAAGTTATGATAAATTTGAAGGTAATGAAAGAGAAAAGAGAGATATTTTAAACACTCTTTTTGAGTTATATTTAACATTAGGTAGTAATGAAACTGATTTATCTAAAAAGAAAGAATGGGAAACAAAGGCACTTGATCTAGCCAATAAAGAAGTCGATTTAATGGATTCATCATCAATTCTATTGATTTCAAATATTTTTGATTTTAAAGAAGGTAAAATGTTTACCAAAGATGGTCCAGGTTTCCGTATTGATTTATTTAGATCATATGTTGCAACTGGTGATGTTGAAGATGCGATTGATATTGTTGATAATTTTGCAGAAGAAGAAAATGAATTATATAGTTTAGCATTGATGTTTTATACTTCAACAATTGAAATATTTAATAAAGTTGGTATTGATAGGTTTAAAACTTTATTGAACAAAATTAAAGATGATAGAATTTTATCACCATTAGAAATTATTCAAATTTTAAGTGTTAATAAAGTTGCAGATATTAATTTAATTAAAGATTATATTGTTGAATTCGTTGAAAGTGAAAAGAAAGAAATTGAAATTAATGAAAAATTAATTAAATCATATAAGGATGAAGTTAAAAAGAAACAAATTAAGATTCATGAAATTGAAAATGATCCAGTATTAATTCAACAAACAAAATGTGAAGGATGTCTAAATAAACTAGATTCAGAAACGATTCATTTTATTTGTGGTCACTCATATCATAAACATTGTTTATTAGATGTTAACAAATGTTCAAAGTGCACATCCTCAAAAGAAACAATTAATAATATTAGAGAATCTCAAAGAATTATTGGTGAAAGAAATGATTTATTTAGAGCTAATTTAGCAGAATCAGATCATAAGTTTAAAGTCATTACTGACTTCTTTGGTAAAGGTGCAATGGAAAAAGTTAACTATAACGTTGATAAGGATTATTGAGTAGTTGAAACATTTTAAAAGCTACAAGTATTTAGAAAAATGTTTTAGAGATAATCAAAAATAAAAGTCAAAATAATAATATTTATATTATGAATAATAAACAATTTTAATTTTTAATGATAATAATATTTAAAGTTTTCTTTTTAATTCTGTATCATCATTACCAATTATATTTCTTGAATTTGTTAATCCATTATTTGATAATTTTTGTCTTTTATTTTCATTAATAACTGATTGTTTTGATTTAAATAAATTTTTAATATTTTCAGTAACTTCAGAAGTTGATAAATTTTGATGTTTAATCTTTTCTTCATATTTTGCTCTTTCTTCTTTATATTTTGGATCTCTTAATAAAATTTGCATATGTTTTTCAAATTTTGATTCAGGTATTAATTTATTCGTTATTGGACATTCAACTAATTTTTCTTTTGTTTGATTTTTTAATCTTGTCTGACCAAATTCTTTAACTTTGATATTACCTATCCTATTGTTATTAATATTTGTATTGGAAACAGGTGTTAGTTCTAATGATTTTTGTTCTAATGATCTATATTTTAAATCTGAAATATTTAAACTTGGTTCTAATTCACTAAATTTATCAATATCAGTAATTTCAATAGTTTCAACAATAACAAAATTTTGCCAATCAATTGAAGCAAATTTAATCTTTCTATCCTTTTCTTCTTTTTCATTTTTTAATTGAGTTAATTCATTAATTTCTTGAAATTGTGCTCTTTTAAAAGATTCTTCTAAAACTTTATCAGTATCAGTTATTTGAATTTCATTTTTAGAAGAAATTAATAAACTGTATTGGTTTAAAATTTCAAGATAAAGACTATGGAAGGAATGATTTGAATCTAAAAATTCAAATTGTGCTAATTCATCTTTATACTTTTGTTTTACTTTATTTATATAATTTGGACCATTTTTAGCAACAAAAAGAGCAGTTAATTTTATAATTTCAAAATCTTTATACGTTATTGAAGGCAAATCTCTAATATAAAAAGATAGTGGAATTGGTGTGCCTATCTCTTCTTTCAATTTTGTTATAGCATTTGTATCATTTAAATCTAATTCATCATTATTTTCTTTTGAATTTATTTTTTTGAATAAATCATGATTTTCTAAAACATATTTATAAAATTCATTATATGGATCATTTTCTTTAACAAAATTAAAATTTGAAGTTTTGGAATCGTTTTCTCTTAATTTATTTTCAAAATCTTTACCATTATCATAAACATAATTAGCAGTTTTTATTATAACTTCTTTAATTGAAGGTGGTGGTATTGTTATTGTATCTGGAATTTGGTCCATCTGATGTTATATTTGGAGAGTTTATGGGTGGCTTGAAAATGAATAAATTGACCAATATATGTAATGGGAGATGTGTACTTCAACTGACGATAGCTAAAATAGAGATAAATAGTTGTTCAATTATTGTTATTTGTTGTTTATAGTTGAAGTAGATAATGAAATTAAAAAAAAAAAAAAAATTCTCGAAGTCACGTGATGAATTTTTCAAAACTCCAATATTAAAGTATTATATTTCAAATTGAATTTAATGATTTGTTGTGTTGTTCCCCATTAGTTATGTTGTTCAGTTTGATGGATGACTATTTAACCCAACTACCAAAGACACAAATTATATAAAACTAGCAAAAAGCACACAAAATGTCCCAAAATTTTTGAAAAATTAGTATAGTAAGAAATGGAAATATGAAAGATTGGGGCTATAAAGTATAAAAATATGAAAATTTTACAAGCAAAAAACTTCATATAAAGAACCAAAATATCCTGACCAATATTTTTAATTTACTTTAAATAAGCTAAACTCATTACAAATAGATTAAAAAAACTATTCAGCCAAATAGGAAAAAAAAAATATATAATGATCAAAAAAAGCTTAAAGCTTGGTTGAACCTCAAAAACTCATTTTAGTAATTAGTTTATGCACACATTCTTTTATGCTGTTGAAATATGAAATTGTTATTTGATTTGAGTTTAAACAATTTTGAATTGAAAAGTTAACACCAAAAAAACACAAAAGAACATGAAAACATTGAATAAGACATTAAACATTAAGAAATAAAACACAATACCAAACAAAAATAAAATAAAATATAGCACAAAGTAAAATAAGAAGCTCACAAATTCAAAACCAACATCTAACACATAATGACTCTCTTTAATAATGAAGATATGGAAAATAACAAACAAGACTCTAGAAATTTAAGAAGGTCTTCATTCAAAATACCAAAAAATTGCTTAAGAAAAATTATTCAAGAAAAATTTTAAAATCAAAAATAATTTCAATTTCAATTTCAAGAATAAATATAAAAGAAACAATTCAAGATTTGTATAAAAATCTTATTAAAAATCAATCATTAGTATTAATTTTTTTATCACAATAATCTCAATTAAAAATGTCCAAGTAAAATTATCATCAAAAGCAACAAACTATAATTTTATCATATGTTCAAATATTCGATATATCATCAATGAAAATAACAATAAATCTTCATTTTGAATAGTTAATTTAATCATAAACTAACTAATTAAATTCAATCAACAAAAAGATACAATGATCCTGTTATTTTCATTCTTAAATATAAACTCATAAGACATAAACAATTTGAGAATTTGAACTTTGTGGTTTTATTCAAAGTAACAGTGTAATCAATATTAATTTCAGTGCCTTTTCAACAAATTATACAACCATTATCAGCAATTGAACCAAGAAAACCATATATCAAAAAATTATCACACTGACAATTAATGATCAGATACAGAATTATATTTTTTATATAATAACAAAAAGTAGTTCAATGTTATCCAACATTTAAACCCTTTCAGTGATAACATTAATTATAATGAAAAGTTTCATCATCAACATTTCAAATCTAGCAGTCAAATTTCCAATCATTAGAAATATCAACCAAAACCATCAAACAAAAGAACAAACAAACCCTTGATTAAAAATTTCCAATAGTTTTAAGAATTAGCTATCAAGAATAATAAAGAATAATAACAATTCATCATTAAATAATTGAACATGGTGTATTTAACCTTTGTTAAAAGATCTTGAAAGATTAAGACCTGGAAACATGATTAAAATTTCTAACTTATGAAAAATATTTTGGCATAACATAAAGACCACTGATGATTTTTGATATTGAGTCTTTAATATAATAAAACAATGAACTAATCGGACAAGATATAATGATATAGATTGTATGAGAAAGTGGGTAAAATAATATGGGGAAAAAGATGGGATAAGAAGGGATAACTAAAGAAACAATTTGTTTATTTAAAAGGAATAATAAAGAAACAAGACTGATGCAAAGAAAAGTATAATTGAAATGAAATAAGATTGGTTATAGAAGTGTTTTTGAACAATAAATAATAAGAATTTGAGAGAATTTGATCATAAAAACGTATTAAAAGATTAAGGTGTTTTGAAGTTAATATTTGAAGATTAAATTTTGATTTGGCAAAAGAAAAAGCTTTATATTGAATAGAGATGTATGAATTGAAAAGGATTTGATTAGCAAGAAGAGTTGAAATTAAAGAACAAAAAAACAACATTGAAAAGATGAAATTTGAAGAAATCAATTCAACTTACCAACGTTTCTATAAATATCCAAAGATTCAAATCCATGAACAACATAACAAACAGAAGTACCTAAACTAAACAACTTTGAAGAATCTGTTTTACCATTTGGATTTATTGGGATTGAATCAGGAGTTGAATTTGCAGGTGTTGATAATCCATTCTGTTGATTTACAGTACTTGAATACTTCATTGATTGATATAAATTATCTGGAGTTTTAACTTCATCATTATCATTTTCATCAGCTACTAATTCAGAATCTTTAAGACTCCTTTTTAAACCATTTTCATTAATATAATGATGTCTTATTGAATTCTTGACATCTTTTTCAACACATATAAATGGGAAAGCTTCCTTCATTCTCTTCAAACATTTTTCATAACTTGGTTTACGAACAATTGATCTCATTGAAGAAAATTTATTAGTTATAAACTTCCATTTAAATACCTCACCATATATAAGGACTGCTTTTAATCTTTTATTTATTTCATGTTGTGGCATTGTTGAAATTAATCTTATTGTTTTAACTGCTTCTTGGTTGATTAATGGTTTAGTTTGTTCATGTGAAATTGAAAATCTTGAAGATATTGTAGATGAAATTGAAGGTGAGTCTTTTTTAGATTGTGATTGTCTAGCGTATTGGCAATATTTTAAACTATAAAGAGATCTTCTAAACCTTGATTTTGTTAGTTTTGGTTTTGTAATTTGCCTAGGTATTGAAGTAGTTGCTGGTGATAAATTGAAAGGATGAGGTTGAGTCAAGATTTGGAAATTTTGTTGTTGATGCACAGGAGGTAATGAATGATTAGGTAAAGAATAAGATGATGATGAAGAAGAAGGATTTGATAATGGATTTAAATTATTGATTAAATTTGAACTTAATTGGTAATTTGTTGGTAAATTATAATTAAATTGTTGTTGTTGTTCACTGGAAAAGTTTTGTTGATTTTGTTGAAATTGATAATTAGGCAATGAAACAAAAGGTAAATAATTATTATCATGATTAAACTGAGGTTGATTGTTTATAGGTGGAAGGATATTAAAATTTCGATTATTATCGAAATTAGAAATGAATTGCTGTTGTTGTTCTTGTTGTTGTTGTTGCTGAAGATTGAAATGATCAATTGTTACAGTTGAAGGAACTGAGATTGAATGTGCATGAGGATTATGATGATCATGATCAGTCATTTGATTGTATGATAAAGTGTTATTATGATCTAATAGCTGATTATTATTTGGTGTTGGATTAAAATTTGGATTGAAATGGTTTTGTTGATTATCTATATGAACATAATGTTGATGTTGATGTTGATGTTGATTAAAATGATGTGAATTATAGATGAAAGTATCGTTGTTTATTCTTGGTAGAACTTTCCAAGATTCATTCGAAGGAGGAGGGGTACATTGATTATTAGATTCATTGGTATTATTTGTATTAGGAGGAGGATTTGGATGATAATAGATGTTGTTTATATCTTTGAAGTTTGCACTGTTGTTGTTGTTGTTGTTGTTGTTGCTGTTGTTGCTGTTGTTGCTGTTGGTGTTGTTGGTATTATTATTCAAAAGTATATTATTATTTGAGAGGGTGTGTTCATTTGAATGGATATGAGGTATGTTGTGATCTTGTATTGTTTCAGCACCAGGTGAGTACATTGTCTGTATATGGTAAGTATTAGAAATCAAGAGAAGAAGTAGAAAGTGGAAAATGTGAAGATTATATATGTGTATTTGGGAAATGTCACGTGTAAAAAATTAATTGTGATAGACGTTAAAAAGAATTGATGGGCATCTAAATGGTGATTGAAGGAAGTAGCGAGAATATGAAGATAATAGCATCAGTACAATAAGATTTAGCCGATCATTGGTTTATTTTCTGTTAATTCAATTATTAGTGGTATTAATCCTCTTTTGATATAACCATCACTCTAACTAGTCACTATACAACAACACTAACACACTCTACTCTATCATTCTACTTCAACTATTCATCATCATCAACTTCAAATTGAAATCTGCAACTAGAAATTTTTTTTGTTTGAGTTTTGAACCAAATTTTTCAGCCTAATTAATAATCGTTAGTTTAAATGATGAACAATTTATGTGGTTGTATCTCTTTTAAAGTTATTACTTATTAGTTTTGTTTTACAATCAATCACTTATCTTGAAAATCTAACATTGCTATGGAAATGTGCAGGTAGTTGAAATAACAATTTTGATAAATGATTAAATAATATCTACAGATTTTAAATTAATTTAAAAAATTTAAAGATTAAATTGTATTGTTCCAATTTAGTTTATTTTTACTTGCTAAACCTTGACTATTTAAACTTAAACCAACATATATATCAGAATTTTTAACATCGACAATAGTGATCTTATTTTTTTTTTCTTTTGTTGCACATGTTTATAGGTAATTTGCTGCTAGAAAAATATCAGATGTGAAATTACTACCATTTTATCGGGTCTAAATATTTTGTACCATTTTAATCTAATTAGTTACATTAAAGTATCGTTGATAACAAATATTTTCATCATAATAAATTTCAATATAACTATTTACGTTTTTTGTTTAAACAATCAATCAATATAGATCAATATATGAATTATGAATATAAAAGAGTCATCTAATTTTGAATTAAATGTTAAGATCCACCAGGCTACTGTTGAAAAGAAAAAAAATATCATGGTAATCAATGTAATCCACTGTTATAACATACGTTCAAATGAAATTTACTTCTTGTGTGATACTTCAATTATTACTTAATTAACAATAAGAAGTTATAATTTGTATACTAATTAAAGCAAAACTTTAGTTAAACTAAAATATTCGAAAACAATTTATTTATAATTCTATTTGGAATATTTTAATCGTAATTACTCTATGTGATTCACTTTAATTCACCTTTATAATTAATTGGACCAGATTTTTACTACTGAATTAATTATGGATAATATTATTATTACCTCCTGATTATCAAGTTTTTCGGTATAAGTTTGCTCAAGTCTAATCAACTGTTTTCATTATTAATCTTGAATCTTATGCATTGAAACTAATTCTATTATCAATATAAGAGTTTTAATTACTGTTAATTATAAACTAATGTTAATATTGATTTCCACTTAGTAAACAGATAACAATAGAATGAATTCTTCATAATACTATAGAATTACATATGGGATTCATGATCTTTAATATTTTAGTAGGGATACTGGTTATTTATATCTTTACCACTACAATATATCACTAACAATGATTCATTGGCTTAAATAATTAAACTTATTGATTAATTGATGAATATTGACTAATATTTATTAATTCATTATTAAGATTTTGAATAATTGATGACAGAAAGTTATTTATAACTAACTAAAGACACTCTTTTTTAAATTTTCATACATTTATTTAATAATTAATAAAAACTTCCATTTAATTGTATTAATAGTATTGTAGACGTTTCAAAACTTAAACCATTACTATAGATATACATATTCCAATGACAGTACTAGTTCAACATCACCATACCCATTTAAAAACAAAACAAAAATAAAACACGTGACTTTTGCCAGGGTAAAATTTACATCCGGACACCGCAAAAAATCATCATTAGAAAAAAAAAAATCTGGGTTTTGTCCAAATAGAAAATAACAACTGTAAAAATAAGATTAAATTTTAGAGCTTTATAATTATTTAATACTCAGGAGTTAGAATTATTTGGTATTTTTTTTAGAGGATTCATTATAACAATTGTCTCTCTTCTATTATTCTATCTCTTAATATCCATTCAAATTAGCATTAAATAAAAAGATTGAAAACGTCACAATCCGCTTATCCATTTTCCAATATTTTAATTACAATTTACAATTACTCTTCTTTATTCATTCATATTCATCATCATATCGTCATATCTACTTAATCCTAGCCATATATCATTATATAACATACAATGTCCTCCCAACAACAAGAATCTAATGCACCAGGTCAAAGAATTGGGAAATATCAAATCATTAGAACTTTAGGTGAAGGCTCATTTGGTAAAGTTAAATTAGCTTATCATTTAACAACTGGCCAAAAAGTTGCTTTAAAAATCATTAATAGAAAGACTTTAGCAAAATCTGATATGCAAGGTAGAATTGAAAGAGAAATTTCTTATCTTAGATTATTAAGACATCCTCATATAATAAAATTATATGATGTTATTAAATCTCATGATGAAATTATAATGGTTATTGAATTCGCTGGTAAAGAATTATTTGATTATATCGTTCAAAAAGGTAGAATGAAAGAAGATGAAGCAAGAAGATTTTTCCAACAAATTATAAGTGCTGTTGATTATTGTCATCGTCATAAAATTGTTCATAGAGATTTAAAACCTGAAAATTTATTATTAGATGATAATTTAAACGTTAAAATTGCAGATTTTGGGTTATCAAATTTTATGAGTGATGGTAATTTTTTAAAAACAAGTTGTGGTTCTCCAAATTATGCAGCACCTGAAGTTATTAGTGGGAAATTATATGCAGGTCCAGAAGTTGATGTTTGGTCTTGTGGTGTTATTCTTTATGTTATGCTTTGTGGTCGTTTACCTTTTGATGATGAATTTATCCCTGCTTTATTTAAAAAAATTAGTAATGGTGTCTATACTTTACCAAATCATTTAAGTTTTGGTGCTAAAAATTTATTAACAAAAATGTTGGTTGTTAATCCATTAAATAGAATAACAATTCAAGAAATTATGCAAGATGAATGGTTTACAACCAATATTGCTGATTATTTATTACCAAATGATTTACCAAAACAATTAGGTGGTAAAATTGATGAACAAGCTATTAAAATTTTGATGAAAACAATGGGTTATGATAAAGATGAAATAATGCATACTTTGAAAAATAATTTACAAAATGAAATAATGGAAGGTTATTTATTAATTAAAGAAAATAATAAAACTAATGGTTCAAATTCAAATGATGAGGATCAATTAGATAAATATTTAAGTCAATCACCACCAAATTCTTCAAATACTAGTGTAACAAATTCAATGGACCAATTACAAAGAAAATCCAAAAAGAGAAATGATGAATTAACTTATCAAGCTACTTTATCAGCATCAAATACATTAACTAATAATTCAACAGATTCTGAAAATACAATAGCTATTCTACCTTCATCACTACCACAAATACATCGTGCAAATATGGCTCAATATTTTGGTTCTGCTGAATCAGCTGCTAAAATTACACCAATTAGTTCTAAAAAATCTAAAACAAGATGGCATTTTGGTATTAGATCAAGATCTTATCCATTAGATGTTATGGGTGAAATTTACAGAGCTTTAAAAAATTTAGGTGCAGAATGGACAAAACCAAATGAAGAAGAATTATGGACTATTAAAGTACGTTGGAAATATTCACCAAATTCAACATCAATTAATAATAATAATGAAAAAATTCCTGATATGATGAAGATGATTATTCAATTATTTCAATTAGAACCAAATAATTATTTAGTTGATTTTAAATTTGATGGTTGGGATTTTAGTAATGATCATGATAATATTGAAAAATTACAAGAAAACAAAAACAAATTAAAAAATCAACAAAAGCAACAACAAAATGATGATGAAATTTCAAGTTTTAGTGCTTATCCTTTCTTACATTTAGCTACAAAATTAATCATGGAATTAGCTGTTAATAGTCAAGGTTCATAATCTAATTATTCCTTTGAATCTTATTTAATTTAAAATATCCTTTTTCTTCCTAATTAGCTATCACTTTTACCAGGTTTAGAACTCTGGAAGCTTATCTGTGTTTTAGTTCAATGGTATAACGTCTTTAGAGAACTCTCTTGTAGTTTTATTGTAAGGTAGTACTATTTAACCTCCAGACACCACTTACTAAAAAGTGGATAGGCTCTGAAGCTATACTGTCTTTTTTTCACTTATATATAAAGATTTAGAAGCTAGAGATAGACATCAAAGCTTGAATGGTAGATACTGGTAGATGCCTCTAACTACAAATACACACATACGTGGCCAAACTACAATTTATAGCACTTAACTCTTAACTCTTAAATCTACACTAACAAAATCAACATCGACAAAAAAAAAGTCAACAAAAACAAAAATTGAAAGAAATCATTTAAATATTGATTTGAACAACTCAGAACTCAACATCACATCCAAGATGCCATCAGTCAGCACAGCAGATATCTTCATTGAAAGATCACTAGCATTATTCTTAGCTTCTCCAGCTACAGTATGTCCCCTCTCTTTATATTTGTGTTCTTTCTGTTCGCTAAAGAAACTTATTTTTTTCACTTTTTTGAATAAAATAGAATACTAACACATTATCTAGACACGTATATCTATAACATATGGTTCAGAATCCAAGAAACATGGTAAGGTAGAGAAGAACAGATCATTCATATCTTTCAAATCATTTGATCCAATCTCTGGTCAATTACACAAATTCAAGACTCATAAAGTAAAAGAATTATCAAAAGTAATGACAGCATTAGGACCACATGGTGTTCAAATAACCAAGAAGAAAATATCAACCAAGTCCAGTAAGAAGGCTGTTACTTCTGTTGAAGGTGAAACTAAGGAAGGACCAATCGAAACAAGTTATCATAGTATTGGTCTAAGTAGTATAATGGCTAATGCTGAAATTAAAGAAGAGATAACAAATACACAACAAGATATACAGAATGATGCTCAAAAACAACAATCTGGTTCAACTGTTGGTTCCTCTAAGAAGAATAAGAAGAAGAAGGGAAAGAAATAAATATAAAACTTCTTGTTAACTAATTTTTACTTGTTCACAATTTTTTTGTTAGGTTATGCTTTGGAAGAATTTAATTTTGCTTGAAATCTTTTGATAATTTAAATATAATGAAATATCAGAGACTAATATTAGAATCCTAATAAACATATCTATAATTTATAAACCATGATTTGTAATTAAAACCTAACCAAAATCTAAAAAGACATCTCGAAAATTTTAATAATGTCCAGATGTTTTAAAATCTATTGCAGATTCAAATTTTGTGAAAACTTCAATTAAAAAAAGCAGTCATCAATTATTTAAATTACCAAAATAACAACAGGATCTATTACAAAAAGACAATTATAAACAAATCCAATAATGATCAATCCTAACACGAGGGTAAATCAATTAGATGCTACATTATTAGATCAAGAAATCTTCAGCAATCTATCAAGACAGACGTTATCAGTGTTTGATAAATTATCACCAATTTTAAAATCAAAATATAAGAATGAAATTAATTTATTATTAAGTTCAATTCTTTATAAATTTACAATATGGGATCAAAATCAAACATATGGTTTATTTTTACAAAATCTCAAATATAATAGATTTACAAAAACTAAAAAGGTCTATTATTATTTAATTTTTATCCTAGGTTCTTATGTTTCAACAAAAGTTCAAAGTCATATTTATTCAAATGATGATGATGATGATGATGATAATGATTTCAATAATAGTGATGATGAATATAATGTAAAGAAGAGTGTAAAATTGGATAAGATTAAAAAATTATTGATCAAAGTATTCAAGAGTTCATATATTACATTTTCCAAGATTTATAAAACTTTATCATTATTAAACTTCTTAGATTTTTTGGTTACAGGTAATTATCAATCACTAAAATTAAGATTATTAAACATTAAAATCAATATATTTTCAATTGAATTAGCTAAATTGAACAAGGGTAATATTTCATTTGAATTTCAAAATAGACAATTAATTTGGAATACATTTTTAGAATTTATTTTATTTATTTTACCAATATTAAAAAATTCTAAAATTCAATCAATATTTTATAAAATTTTAAATAGAAATAGTTCAGCTAATGATAATCAAAGATTAATTACACACTTAAAAGAAAGACAATGTGCTATTTGTTTTGAAAAGAATCAAAATTCATTAGGTAATTTCTTTATAACTAATCCATATGTTACAAATTGTAATCATATTTATTGTTACGTTTGTTTGATTTCAAAATTGGAAGTTTATAAGAATCTTGATGAATCTTGGAAATGCTTGGAATGTGGTGAAGATGTTAAATATGGTAAAGCTTATGATGATATTGATAAATTAGCTATAGTGTTTGATCAATCAGCTTCAGAAAATGAACATGATAATGATGAATCTGAATCTGAATCTGAATCTGATGAAGATGAAGATGAAGATGAAGATGAAAGTGAAAATGAAAAGGAAACATTGAAGGAAAAAACCGGTATTGATGCAGGCCATCAACAATCAAACGATGTAAGTGATGATGATGTTTCTGAAGATTTTGATGAAGATGCTGATGAATTTGATGATGAGTATGAACAAACAGATAGTTTTTTCACACTGCAAGAATGAGTTTTTAAGCGTATATCTTTATTTAATTCAAAAACTTTATTTATTCTATACAGCATTGTAGGATTTATTTCATTCTATATTGATGATATCTGCCAAAAGATGTCAATAATCTTTTTCATAATATAACTTTTCTATTCTTCCGGGGGAGATGACCTCTTTAAAATTATATCGAAAACTCTTTTTTTTTTCTCAATTTTATTCATCCAAACGTTCCTGACTTATAAAAACTATTTAACGAGCTACAAAAGACAATAAATTCAATGATATAGCCCATTTGTGAAATCACAGACACTGGAGCTTATAATGTCAGTTATACAAACACAACCTCCATCGAAGCAGGACTTCAACGATCCAATTGAGTTAATACAGCAAAATCATGAGTCTGATATTGGGAATAATAACAATGAACAAGATAACAATGACCAAGAAATTCAATTAAAGAGAAATATATCAAACCATGAATCTAAAATTGGTAAATATGATGCTATTTTTATCATTATATCAGGTTTTATTTGTAATTTTATGGTTTTTGGTATAACATTTACTTTTGGTATTTTCCAAGAATTTTATTTAAGTTCAACAGGTCCATTAAGACATACAAATAATGCAGTTGTTGCTATGATTGGTACAACTGCTGCTGCTTCAACTTATTGTTTTTCTATATTTAATGGTATCGCTATCAAACATTTACATAATCCAAATAATGTTATGATTGTTGGTTCTATTATAATGACATTAGGTTTAGTTTTAGGTAGTCTTTGTAAACTGAATAAAACTTATCAATTTATTTTATCACAAGGTTTACTTTTTGGTATAGGATCTTCACTAGTTTATATCCCACCTGTTGTTTGTGCACCACCTTTCTTTACAAGATATAGAGGTATTGCTCTTGGTATATTGTTTTCAGGTACAGGTATGGGAGCTTTAACATTAGCGCCAATTACAAGAATTTTGATTTCAAAAGTTGGTTGGAGATGGTCATTAAGAGCATTAGCATTAATGAACTTTGTATTAACTATATTGGCAAGTTTCTTAGTTAGACAACACCCTTCATTAAAAGGTAAGAGTTATAAACCTTTAGCACAAATGTTTAATTATAAAGTTGTTGATTTACCATGTCTTATTTTCCAATTATTAGCAGGTATGTTTCAATCTGCTGGTTATTTAATAAGTTTAAATTATATGTCAACATATTCAATTTCATTAGGTTTTACAAGTAAACAAGGTGCTAATTTTATTGCTATTAATAATGGTATTAATGCAATTTTTAAAGTTATTATTGGATATTTTGCTGATAAAGTAGGTAGATTAAAAATGATTATTATTTGTAATTTAGTTAGTACAATTACAGTATTTGGTCTTTGGTATGTTGGTACAAGAAGTACATTTATTTCATTTGTTGTTTTATATGGTGTATTTTCTGGTGCTATTATTTCTTTATTACCAACATGCCTTTCAGAAATTTTTGGTATTAAAAATTATCAATCAATTAGTGGGTTAATGTATTTCTTTAGAGGTGTTGGGAATTTATTAGGTTCACCAATTGCAGGTTTATTAATTCAAAATTCAGGTATATTACCAAATGATTTTCATAATGCAATTCTTTATAATGGTACACTTTTAGCTGTTAGTACTGGGTTTTTAGTTGCATTAGGGTTAAGAGTTAATAAAGAGTTGGTTGATAAGAATCGGGATTAGGGTATTTAAGGGATATATACTATATATTTATTCTATACTATATAGTTAAAGAATAGACTATCAAAAAATAATATTTTTTTTTTTTTATTTGCAGTAAGTTTTAAATCCGGGTTTCTGGTGGTGTTAACGGAGAAGAAGGGAGTTAACTATGTCAAAAGAAAACTTTAGTTTTAAATACTAAACTTTAAATTGTCACTCAAATATATATAGTTTAATAATTCTACATTTTAAAGTTTTACTTTATTAAATAATACCATAGATTCAATTAAGACAAATCAAAAACAAAAAAATGGTTTCAGTATTTTATGAAGTCTTACGTGATTTTAAACCTACAGCTCCAGAATTTTTACCAAAAGATTATCCAGATTTAACTGGTAAATTTGTTGCAATTACAGGTACTTCAGCAGGTGTTGGTAGTGCAGCTCTTAAATTATTATTAGAACAAAATGCAACAGTTGTTGTATTCAATAGAGATTTAGAAAAAGCACAAAAAGTTAATGAATCATTAAAAGATGAATTTAAAAAAAGAATTATTTATATTACTATTGATTTAGCAAATTTAGAAAGTATTAAAGAAATTTTACCACAATTAAAAAAGAATAATATTGAACAATTCCATTACATTATTTTAAATGCAGGTGTTATGAGAGCTCCTAATGGAACTTCAACAAAACAAGGTTATGAAATGCATATTGGTACAAATAATTTAGGTCATCAATTATTAATGAAATATTTAGAACCATTTATTGTTAAATCACAATCAACAGATTTTATACCAAGAATTATTTTCACTGCTTCAAATGCACAATTGAATTCACCAAAGGATGGTGGTCTTTATAAAGATTTAGATATAGCTTCAAGAGATTTAAATAATTCTTCAACTATGGAAGCATATGGTCAATCTAAAGCTGGTAATGTTTTTCAAGCTGCTATATTTGCAAAGAATCACCCAGGAATTATTTCACTTTCTGTACATCCAGGTTATTTACTTACAGAATTACAAAGAACACTTCCAGTTCTTAGATTTATTGGGAAAGCAATTTTATATCCACCAGTATATGGTGCTTATACTGAATTATGGGGTTTACTTTCTCCAAAAATTACTTTAAAAGATAGTGGTCGTTACGTTGGTCCATGGGGTTCTTTTAGATTGTTAAGAGATGATGTTCAAGAATCTATTGATAATGGTACCGCTGAGAAGTTTTATGAATGGTTAGATAAAGAAATTGAACCTTATTATAAATAGAAAGAGTTTTTGTGTATAATAATAGTAGTAGTATTTTCACGCTTTAATTTATAATTGATTTTCTTTGTCTTTTAGAGACAGTATGAAAGTAGACCTTCTCATCCAATTCCATGACTGAAACAATCTGTTAAGATGAGCAGATGATTTATTACTACTAATATTACTGAACTTATCGAGTTATAAATTGAAGAAGTTATTTGCAGATCGAATTCTGGGGGGACGGTTTTAATTGTTGTTAAGGGAGATAAAACCAAACCCTTAATTGAACATCAACAGGTGTTGGATTAGAAGTTTTAAAGTTATTAATTGAATAGTTATTTGTATTAATAGAAATTTGAGGTCAATTGAAACTAAGATATAATTGAGTAATGAATTAAGAATAAAGGTATAAGTATTAATGGGGATTTTTTCCAGATATACAAGAAAAAGAGATTGATACAAATGAATAATCAGATTACGAACCTCCCAAAAAAAATAGGTTTGAGTAATAATTTTATTCATAACTTGACGAATTATAATTCATTATTAATTAATCAATTCCTATGAATGATGAAGTAAATAAGTTAGTTTATTTTGTAAAAATCTTAAACTCTAATTACCTTGCATATGAATTCGTAATTTTAATTTATATCTTTAAACTGATGAATTTTGAGGCTACAAAAAAAAAAGAGGAATGAATATTCATAATAATAATCCATGGAATGATGAAGCCTTAAAATGGATAAATCTTATCTCTTCAACATAGGTTAGATCTATAAACTTATATGGTTGAAGTAAAGGTAAGTGAATAAATGCTACTACCGTTGTACCTCAACAACAAATACAATGACTAGTTTACAACTTATATTATGCCCTATTATTAAAAAAAATTCAATTTCGTTATAAGATGTTTTTTTTTTCCAGTAACAAGAGATCTTGTGATTTTTAGGACTTTACTAGTAAATGAGGTACACACATCAAATTTATGAGGATGAAATGAAAACGATAAAACTTATGTACTAACTAGTTTTAACCTTTTAGGTACTGCCCCCATTAATAAAATGCCCTCTGTTTTTTGTAGTTTTGGGAAAGCTTAGATTTTCTTTCTTTTACAGCTAAAAGAAAGGAAATGTAAAAAATTGTTGAGGAATTTTTCTGCGTTACGAATTTGTGAAAAATGTAGAAATTAATATGAAGATTTTAACAGATATAAATTTATAAATAAAGATATTAATAGTGTAAACGTATATGCTTAATGATAAATATCCAATAATATCATACCTATTTCATACAATTTTTTAGCTCTATTGGGTGTAATAGTGGGTTTTGTGATTGTGGCGATTTTATCCATTTGCAAAAATTATTCGGTTATAATGAAATTTAAAAACTACAAGCAACAAAACCAGGATACGTTTAAAGTTACATAAAAAATTTTGAATTAATTTTATTGTTTATCCTACTAAATATGGACTAAGAAAATTACAATATACGTGTTATTTTTTAAATTGGTTTTAAAGTTTTTTAAATTGATACAATGGTGATGTCGAAAATAATTTACTTTACTTACTTTTTTTATTCTTCCTTTTTTCATTAGAGTATAACCTTGTTTGTATTTGATGATTACATTTTAGTTTTGGTATAAACTATAACTCATATATAGATCAATCAGTAGGTATTAATTTACAGAATCGAAATGATAGACACTCTGTGTTTTTGATTTTTGAATCAATCAAATCACCTTTAACAATTATAACAATAATTAATAAATTAATTTATCAAATAACTTATACATTTTATTGTTTACATCTAATAAATATTGAGTGTTTTAAAAAAAAAAAAAAAAAATTCTGTATGTATGGATCATATCACTATGAATAATACTTAATAGTTTTTCACCTATCTATAGAATTAACTATTAAAACTCTCAATAGGGCCCTAGAGAAAACATCCGTAACCCTAAGTAAAATCACGTGATCTGTTTTATTTTTTTTTTTTTATTTTTTATTTTTTTTGGTGGTGTTCTTCTTTTAGTAAAAAAAAAAAATTTTCATCTTTTCCTTCTTTCTACCTATTCTTTTTGTTTTTGAAAAAGTTAGAGGTGAAGGTTGTTTATTTTTGGTATTTTGGTTACTATTCAGAGTGCATATGAGAGAGTAAGTTTCAACAATCACTTTTTATATCATAATCTCCAATATTCAATCACAAGAAATTCAAATAGAACATAGAACCTACAAATTATATTTTGGACAACAAAACATTCATATATTCTTTTTTTTAAGTGATGATATAAATTAATCTTTGCATAGTTCAACTGATTAAGCATGAAGATAAACACAGCCATCGTCTTTCGCTCCTATCTGATCCCTCAAAAAAAATACAATTTCATTTCCAACTTGTGTTTTAAGTTTTATTTTAAAGCCAGAGTTTTTTTTAACTATTAGAATCAATCTTAAGATGTAATATTTTAAGTTTTTTTTTTTAATTTTAAGAGATTGTATTTTTTTGTATTAGAGGATATTGAAATGTTTTTTTTTTTTGTTTTTGTTCGTTTTTGAAGTGATTTTAGGAATTGATTGAATTGAGTATTTGATCCATTTTATACTAACAATTAATGTTTAAATTTCTAGATTTATAATAATAGTTCTCTTCTTATCATTATTTAATATAAAATACAAATAAATGACCCATCTTTTCTTAAAATATTTTTTCTTATAATGTAATTATCAGTTATTAGTTTATTACTTTGTTATGTCTAAAAATTAGATCTACTGTCAAAAAGATATTATGCTAAATAATATCTAACTAAGATAAAAAAAAAACACCCAATCATGAACAATTTTCATCTCATTAAAATAAATAAATTCATTCTTCAATAGCTTTTAAAGCATACATTCTAACAGGATATAATTCTTTTGGTAAACCTCTTTGTAATTCAATAGCTATTAATTTTAAACCAGCCTTTCTAAATAATCTTTGAAATGATTCATTTGATCTAGTAATTGAACTATCAGTTTCATCAAATACATCTTCATCATGAGAATTATTTTCTTTAACAACAATTGTACCATTTTTTTGTAAACCTTTTTTACACCTTATTAAAAATTTAATAAATTCTTCATTTGGTAAATGACCAACACACCATTGACACCAAATCAACCAATATTTCCCACTTTCTGGTACCCAATCCTGCATACCAATTTGATATATTTCACCAATTAAATCCTTTTCCATTAATGGTTTTAATTCAATTTCCATTTGTCTAACAAATGGTATCACTGGTTCAACAAGATCTACCTTATCACTGAATTTATATAACATGTCTCTAGTAACTCTACCAATACCTGCACCAATATCGACAGAATATTTAATGTTACCTTCTTCTGGAATCATTCTTGATTTTAATTTTCTTAATAGAGTACTTGATCCAACTACATCAGCTTTTGGAACACTTGTATTCTCACCATACCCACCTAGAACACCATCAACAGTAGCATCAACAGATGTCCAGTATCCTATAGCGTCATCGTAGTTGATCTGTGAATCTGGAGCAGCCTCTACCTTATTCTCTTGACTCATAATCTCAATTTCTAAACTTAAATAAATTTGTAAATAAATAAAAAAAACATAAAAATTTTGTAAGTAAAAAAAAAAATCGAAAATGGCTGACATAAAATCTTACGTAATCTACTTTTTTTTTTTTTTTTTTTTTCGACGTCGAAACTAAAAAAAAAGATATTGGATATTGTCGTTTAAAATGACTTTAAAAGCTTTTATTAACATTCAAAAAAAAATATAGAAACACATAATACATTTTACTAATGAGTGGATGTAAGTAGTTCATTCAAAGATTCAAGAAGATCTTTGCATATAAGATTTGGTCTGTTACATCATCACACACACACACAAACTCTCAGATCTTGGAGATGTTTTAATAACGCAATAGAAGTCTTTGGAGATTTTTCAACCAGTGTTAATTAATCAAATCTAATTAGCAAGATAACCCCAAAAAAAAAATTTAAAAAGAAAGTGATACTAACTTTTATATTTATAGTCCGTCTTATTGATCTTGCTAAACCTTTCATCCCTCTATTACCTGAGGTTGAATTACCTCTTGAAAGTTCATCTTTTGACGATAAATTAGTATATACCTTATTCTGTGCTGGTTTATATCTATTTGCTCAATTACCACTTTATGGTGCATCTCAAATTAACACAGATCCAATATATTGGTTACGTCCTATCTTTGGTGCCGAAAGAGGTACAATCTTAGAGTTTGGTTGTTTACCAATCTTAGCAAGTGGTTTCCTTTTCCAAATTTTAGCTGGTTTAAAATTAATTAAAGTCAATTTAGGTTCAAAAACTGATAGAGAATTATTTCAAACTTCACAAAAGATTTTCTCAATCTTTCAATACATTGTTTTAACTAACATCTTTTTATTCTCTGGTTATTTTGGTTATACTTTATCAGTCTGGCAAGTTGTTTTCATCAACTTTCAAATCGTTGGTGCTGGTTTTGTCTTCACTTTAGTTGCCGAAATTCTTGATAAAGGTTATGGTTTTGGTTCAGGTGCTTTAACATTCACAGTT
This sequence comes from Ruyongia tratensis, assembly GCA_030564005.1. Classification (NCBI taxonomy): domain Eukaryota; kingdom Fungi; phylum Ascomycota; class Saccharomycetes; order Phaffomycetales; family Wickerhamomycetaceae; genus Ruyongia; species Ruyongia tratensis. Next base: position 8,387 of record JAJMKZ010000375.1, on the reverse strand, counting down.
GTCTCAATCGCTACTGGTTTCGTCACTGATATCATTGGTTTCACCAGTATTAAGACTACCAGAGGTTATGAAACCGTTGGTGCCTTAGTTAACTTAATTAGAAGTATTTCAACAAAATCTTTCAAAACTTCAATTATTGATGCATTCACTAGAACTCATTTACCAAATTTAACTCAAGTCTATATCTCATTCATTATCTTTTGTGTTACTTTATACTTCCAAAACTATAGAATTGAATTACCAATTAGATCAACAAGAGTTAGATCAGTTAACAGTGTTTTCCCAATTAGATTATTATACACTGGTGCTTTACCATTAATCTTTTCATATGTTATCTTATTCTACATCAACGTCTTTGGTTATTCAATTATCCATTTAGTCTTCAAGAATGATCCATCTCAATTAGCTATTAAAATTTTAGGTTATTATCAATCAAACGGTTTTAACACTTATTCAATTATTGAAAAACCATCAATCTTTTACTTCTTCTCACCATCATCAGGTTTATTATCATCAATCATTTCACCATTAAAGACCATTGTCTTCTACGGAACAATCTTAATTACTTCAACTTGGTTTGCTAATATCTGGAGTTCAATCTCTGGTTCATCTGCTAAAGATATTGCTGCTCAATTTAAAGAACAAGGTGTCTCAATTTCTGGTCATAGAGATGTCTCAATTTCAAAAGAATTACAAAGAGTTATCCCAGTCGCTGCCGTCTCAGGTGCTGCTGTCTTAGCCTCAATTGCTACCGTTGGTGAATTATTCGGTACTAATGGTAAATCAGCTGCCATTGTTACTGCTGTTACTATTGCATTAAGTTTCTTAGAAGTGATTGGTACAGAATATCAACAAAGTGGTGGATCTGCTGCCTTTGGTCAATTCTTTAGACCATAGAGTGGATAAATGAATCCCTTCATTTCAATAACTGGTTTCATTTAATTTACAATATTTTTTGTGTTTCTTTTAGCATTTTTGTATACATTTTTTCTTTCATCATTTATTATTATCATTATATTCATCAACTCAACCATTGATTAATTATTACTAGAAAAGTTAAAGTCAAAATAAAAAGAGAAAATTAAAAAAAAGATTAAGTTGAATGTTGAAACCTTTTTTTTTTTTTATTTCATTGTTCACACTTTTATTTATTATTAATTATATTTCCCTCGTTCCCAGCAACAACAACAAAAGCAAATCCATATTTACTAATTTTCACTCATCTCTATTGTTCATATTATCATTGCAATTCAGGCACTTCATAAAAACTTTTCAATACATACCTCAAAAGTTTGATTGCATTTTTTTCTAGTTTAATTAATTTGTACAAAAATTTCAATTTAAAAAAAAAGTTCTTCGTATATTAGTTAAGTTACTTCTGTAGAAATAAGTGTTATACAATCAATGAAAGAATAAGACTAATCCATATGAATAGTTTAAAACTTGATATTATACTTGAATAACAAGCTTCATTTCTGAAATTTGCACCTGTTAAATTAATTTCATTAACTACAAAGAAATCATTAAATTCAGAACCTAATGATGATATTATTCTTGAAGAATTATTTGAATTATAGACTGAACTTGCAATTGAAATTTCTAAATTTTCTAAATCATAAACTGAATAAATACTTCTAAAAAATGTTTGACCTAAAATTGTTAAATTTGATTTTCTTTCAGGTGCAATTCCTAATAAACAAAATTCTTCACCATTTATTGATCTAATTGGAACAAAATCGCTTGAATATAAAGGTCTTGGTAATAAGAATCTTGATATTGGTAATTTTTGAGTATTTGTTTCAAATTGAAATTCTAAATATAATGAATTATCTTGAATACATTCAACTAAATATTGATCTTTATTCTCTAATTCAAAATGAGTATCAAAAGATTTTAATAAATTATTGAAAACATCAACAGGTAAATGGGTTAATGAAGCGCCAGTATCAAATAAAGCACCAACAAAATGATCATCTTCATATTGTGTATCTTCAAATAAATCATTAATATAATTATTATAATATTGAGTTGAAACTCTTCTTGCCTTAGCAGTTGGCCAATCATCACTAACTTCATTATGAAATTTTAAACCAGTCATTTTAACTTGGAAAGAGGTAGGCGGTAATGAGTGATGTTTTGAATTAAACATTTTCATTGTGTATAACGGAGCTTGAAATCTTTCAGAATCAACACCACCAAATAAAATTTTACCATTCTCTGTTAAATTTGGATTTAACCAAATACTAAATAAAGTTTGTGGAATTTTCTTTTCCCTGTAGAGAGCCATTGCAAAACTATCTCTTTTGTAATGAACATTACCAGTTTTAGCATTATAACTTTGAATTTCTGGTAGACCTAAAGCTAAAATCCCCATTGATGAATTTGAATTTGTTGCAACACCAAAATTAAATTCTTCAAGTGTTAAATCATTTCCAATTGTAAATGTATCTTTGATCCAATAACCTTCTGCCATTACATTATCTAAATATGAAATACTGAAATTTTTCTTTAGATAAGTTGTAGTACTTGATAAAGAAGAATTAAAAGTACCATATTTAAAACAAGGTAAACAATTAGAATTAAGTAATAGCTTGTTAGCTTCAGCAGTAGTATAAGAAAATTCATCATCTCTCTTATCACCAATTAGATGATCGTCTAAATCGATACATATAGGGTTTTCAGGTGACATTATCCAAGTATCTGAAGATCCAGTATCGACTAATAACTCCATGATTTGTGGTGGTGTTCCTACTTCAACTCTAACACCTGCATATGATCTTCTTGTTAAAAGAGGTAAATCATCAACAAACCTTTTTTGTTTAGTCACCATTGATGAATTTTCCATTGTAATATCATGATGTTCTTCTTCATCTATTATACTATGGACATGAGAAGAATCTATATGATATAAATCTAATTCAATAACATTTGAAGCCAAACTATTATAAAGTAATGATGATAGTAATAGCATTAATACAAACATTATCTTTCAACAATTGATATTAAATTTAATAAATAATGGTTGAATGGGTCAGTGAGAGAACGGGATTTATTATATTTAAACCAATATTGTTTGAACTCATTCTCATGTTGTCTCTATCCATCTTTTGGAATTTGATACTTCTCAAATTAAGATCATGGTATATGTAGCGTTGTAAGTTCATGTGATGGTGGTCAAGTCAATGGCAAAAAATGTAGGTGAGTGTCTGTTGAGCTATATTGACTCTCATAGTCCCTGTAATTGTAATGTTGGTTGCTACTAAACTCAATGTTTACATTTTAGAATAGTTGTTGTTGATGATAATTTTTTATCGATTAGGGCGTCTTTTAGGGCGTATTTTTTTTAAAAAAAAGGTTGCTAAATGAAATAAAAATGTAAATTAATTTGCCTTTATAACAATTTTAGGATCAATTGAAGTAATATAGTACAGCAAGATGTTTAACTTAACAGGTGGTTCTTCAACTGAACAGCAGAAAATAGATGCATTGAAAGAAAGTCAGCAAACTGTCAATAAATTCATTTCAGAGAGTCCTCAATCTACATATTTAATTGATGGGTAAGTTTTCATTGAATTTGGTTGCTTTAGATTTTCAATTAAGTTTAAACTAATCTATTTTGAACGTATAAGGTACTAACTGAAGTTTAATTCAACTACCAATAGTAAGAAAGGTGAAGATAAGAGTGTCATTTGTAGAAAAAATGAAAATGGTGGTCAAACGTAAGTATATTTTGCTAAGAAGAGGAAATATTGTTTTTAAATAAAGAATGAAAAGACTAACAATCATTTAAAAAAGATGTTTGAATATAAATATAAGTGGTGTCCAACTATTCAAAACTATGCAAGGAGTAGTAAGTATTCATCATCTAGTTATAACTGAAAGATAGCGATAATTTGTTATTTTATTAGCCATAAATAACAAAAGCTACCACAACATATTAATCAACCCTCAAAAAAAAAGTGCAATTACTAACAAAGAAAAACCCACAAACATATAGAACTACTTCTGTTCAGTACCTTCAGAGGTGACAGCCACATACTTTGAATGCAGAAAGATACAATAAAGAACATAAACTACACAAACCAAAATTAACTATGGCTTATTGACCCGTGGATTTTGAATACAGAATTCTGTCAATTTCCGATTTGGGAAAATATTGAAAAAAAAATTTTTATCTCTTTTTTAAACTTGTTATAAAACCTTTGTAGATTACTTAAAACTCATCTCCAAACTGTATAATCGAAGTTAATGAGTACTCATAGTGCTCTATTTATTTTTTAGAAACTTATAGAAAGACTATACCCAGATTTTCTGCATACAACAATGATGTCTGTTGACCGTCAGAAGACTTTCAAGCGACATAGAGATGAGATGGAGTTAGACAATGAAGATGGTAATGTGATGATTAAAAAGATAAAATTTGACACTAAAAACATTAGTAAGCACGAGGAAATTATAGAAGACCAATTGAAAGATACTACTAGAGATAGTGGTAAAATTAAAATCCAAGATAATGATGAAGATAACGAAAATTCAAATGGTTTAGACTTCAATAAGAATATGTACAAAGCGTTCATTAATTCTGCACTTGATGCTCTTGAAAAAGTAAGTTATTGTTATATTCAATCATTTCTTTGATAAAAAAAAGGTTTAAATCTTCTTTCTTTCTTTTAATGGCACCTTCCTTTTTCCTCAAATTGTAATTTAAAAAGAATCAAGTTTTACCCCCTTTTTAACACCATCACACTTATTAATCCTTGAATACTAACATAATCTTTTAATTTAGAACAATACAACACAATTAGATACCCTAACAAACCAAATCTCATTACCAAAATCAAATCCTGAAGCCATCTCAAATAAAAACTTTGCATTAGTATTAATTCATTTAACAAATAACATTTCAAAATTAGCTGATTCGAAATCATGTAATGGTTTAATCTTTAGTATTATTAATTATAAAAATTGGTGGCTATTAAATGATAATGAATTAAGTACATTTAATAAATTCATCTCTACTTTATGTTCAATTTCACCAAGATGGTGGAATGAAATATCAAATGTATTAATAAAACAATTCACTTTAAACAAAAAGAATACAAAATATCATCATGAATTATTACAATATTTCCTTAAAATTATTCCAACATCAGTTCATCAATTAAATAAGACTTTAATAACTTATTTTCCAAACAAATTCAGTTCAAAAAGAGAAATTATAAATTATATTTCGAATTTATTGATTTTAAATCAATATTGTAATGAACTTAATTTTAATATTTGGTCATTAATAATCGAAAGAGCTATTCAAATAGATGTTGAATTACAAAATGAATTGGATGAACTAGATGATGATTTCGATGATGAAGATATTGATGACAGTGATGATAACGATAATGACAATTCTGATGGTGAAGGTGAAAATGGCAATGATAACAATGATGAAGATTCTGATAGTGACGATGATGAAGAAGATGAAGACGAAGATATGGATGAAGGTGAAGAAGTTACAGAATATGATATTATTGCTACAAACATTACTAACTTATCAGAAAAGCTAGATTCAATATTATCTTTAATCTTTGAAAATTTATCAACTTTTAAATTTACAGATAATGATGTTATCAATGAAGAACAAGAAGAACAAGAAGAAAAGGGTATTGTATTATATAACACGTTAAATTCATTATTCAAATCACATATCTTACCAACATATTATACCAAATCAATTCAATTTGTTTTATTTTATTTTACACAACAGTCACCAGAATTAATGGATTCATTTTTAGTTACTCTTATTGATTTATCATTTTCAAGTAAAGAATCAATTGAAAAAAGAATTAAATCATTACAATATTTATGTTCATATATTTCAAGAGCTAAGAATTTAAATAAAGAACAAATTTTATTTATTTTAAGTTATTTAATGACATGGTTAAATAAATATGTTGAAGAAAGAGAGATTGAAATTTCATCAGGTGCTAGTATGGATAGATTTAAATTATTTTATTCAACTTTCCAAGTATTACTTTATATTTTTTGTTTTAGACATTCATTATTAAAACAAGAAGATAGTGATGAATGGGAATTATCAATTGATAAATTTTTTCAAAGAATGTTAATTACAAAATTTAATCCATTAAAATATTGTAATGAAAATGTTGTTTTAATGTTTGCTAAAATTGCACAACAAGAAAATGTTGTTTATTGTTTCAGTATAATTCAAAAAAATAAAAATGAAAGATTAAAAGGTATTTCTGGTACAACTGGTAAATCAAATTCAAATAATGTTATAGTATCATCATCAATTTCAAGTCAACAATTTATTGACTTAGAATCATATTTCCCATTTGATCCATTATTATTAAAATCAAGTAAAAAATATTTAAATGATCGTTATATTCAATGGAGTGAAATCTCAAAAGAATATGAAAGTGATGGTGATTCAGATGATATTGATGATTTAGCAAAAGATGCTGTTAAAGAAGTAGTTAGAAGAAATTCAGTTAATCAAAAGGACGTTAGTGATAGTGAAAGTGATAGTGATAGTGATAGTGATGAAGATACTGATATGAGTGATAGTGATGATGAATGAAGACAGTAAAAGGTTTATGATTCTACTTTCTAAAGGTTTTCTCATTCACTATTATTAATATTGAAAATAATTTTTGCATTATAAAATTAGTATAATTTATATACAAGTTTTAAACATATTTAATTAAAAACTACATTTTGATAATAACTGTAACAATAAACATGGAATAGCATTGAATTCACAAACAACTACGACTAGAAATTATAAACGACTAAATGACTTTTTAATAGACAACTGATTATTAACAAATCAATGCCTATAATGCAAGAAAAAAATAATAACAATAAGATTGGTAAGTTGGCATAATATGGGCAGGTGAAACTATTCATTGTTTCTGTGAGCAGCATCTTGAACAATTTTTTCCCAGTCACATGATGCAAAAACGGTATGAGCTTGTAATAAAAACATAGATATAAGAGCACCAATTAAACCCATCCATAACCCACTTAATCCTAAATTATATACAAATGCTAAACAATATGCAAATGGTAAACCAACAATGTAGAAGGAAAGAATATTGATAACAGATCCTTTGGCAGTTAAACCTTGACCTCTTAAACACCCTGCTAATCCACAGTTCAAACAGTCTAAAACTTCATAGATTATAATGATATGTGCCAATAAATCATGACAGATACCGATTAATTGTTTATCTGTTGTAAAGATCTCAACTATTCTATCATTGAAAACAATCAAAACCATAGCATTCAATAAACCAACACTTAATGCTAATAACATTGAAGATTTACAAGTAACTTTAGCATTTTTGATCAATGTGGCACCAGTGAAATTAGCAACTCTTGTGGATGTAACTATTGAGATACTGAATGGTAATTGGTATAGTAGTGCAACTATTGAAGAAACAATAGATTGAGATGCTAAAGAGGATATACTGATTCTACTTGACCAAACTGTTATAATCTCATAACCTAAAAATTCAGCTTCAACCATAACTATACCAGGAACCGCTAAATGAAGCATTTTGCCCCAATTTTGAAAAAGTGTTCTGAATTCAGGATGGTTCCAACATTTTGATATTGTAGTTTTGTAATTATGTTGGTGTTGACAACTTGATGTGCTTCCAACTTGCTTTTTGAAATTTGTAAGGTAAATAGTGTATAGAAATAAACCAAGTGGCATTAACCAATATGTGATCATGATAGCTATTGAACAACTTGCAACTCCATAGTTTAAAATATTGATCATATAATAGTTTAATATGAAATTAATTGGACAACAAATTATCAGAATTAATGTTGAACCATGGAAAATTCCTTGTGCTTGTAAAAATCTTTTCCCACATTCAAATAAAATAAATCCAGGCATACCAAAACCAACAACTTTTAAATAATCTGAAGAAATTTTAATTAACAGATCATCATCATCACTATTACTTATAACTAAGGATAAAAAGTAATCTGCTCTGAATAACCAAATTAAAAATATAGGAATAAAGAATAAATTACCAAATATAACACATCTTTGAAAATGTAGTCCAACCAGTTTATAATTCTTAGCACCGTAAGCTTGTGAACATAATGTATCAAGACATGTAGTCAAGCCTTGTATAGTTGCAAACCCTGTAATATTAGCTGTCATTGAGCCTAATGTGATACCTGCTAACTCTAACTGTCCCATATGACCTACAAAGTAAATGGAAATAAGTGATAATGAATTTTGTAATAAAAACGTAATCATTAATGGTAATGAGTTCAATAAAATGTACTTCAGTTCTTGAGCAAGATTAGTTCTTATTATATTGTTCTTTATTGACTCCTCCCATACTTGATCC
>JAJMKZ010000374.1:0-35702 GCA_030564005.1 Ruyongia tratensis | reverse complement strand
TCTTCATCAGGCTCAAGTTCATCAGTCTCTGGTGTTACTTCATCTACTACAGGTGTTGATATTGACCTTTCAAGTGATAGTTCATCTGGTACTTCATTATACTTTACCTCTGATGTCTCATCTGCTGTTTCAGGTTCTGTTTCTTCATCAGGCTCAAGTTCATCAGTCTCTGGTGTTACTTCATCTACTACAGGTGTTGTTGACCTCTCAAGTGATAGTTTATCTGGTACTTCATTATACTTTACCTCTGATGTCTCATCTGCTGTTTCAGCTTCTGTTTCTTCATCTGCTTCTTCAGGTTCTGTTTCTTCATTAGGCTCAAGTTCATCAGTCTCTGGTGTTACTTCATCTACTACAGGTGTTGATATTGACCTCTCAAGTGATAGTTCATCTGGTACTTCATTATACTTTACCTCTGATGTCTCATCTGCTGTTTCAGGTTCTGTTTCTTCATCAGGTTCCAGTTCAGGTACTACATCTGTTGCTGCAGTTACTACTGAAGTTTCAATTGATTTCTCAAGTGGTAGTTCATCTGGTGCTTCATACTTCTCAGCTGAAGCTTCATTAGTTTCCGGTTCAGTTTCAAATGTAGTTTCTTCATCAGGCTCAAGTTCATCAGTCTCTGGTGTTACTTCATCTACTACAGGTGTTGATATTGACCTTTCAAGTGATAGTTCATCAGCCTCATCTGTTAGATCTTCATCATTATCATCAAGTATTGTCTCATCAAAGGATATCGTTAGTGAAACAAGTTCAATCTTATCAACATCAACATTATGTCCGACTTGTATGAGTACTTATACCCCATTATGGTCTAATTCTTCAACTTCAAATATTGATTCATCTTATGTTGAAGGTACTACCACCTTATCATCATCAACTCCAGTAATTGAATCTCAAACTACTACTATTGAAGGTGCTGATCCAACTACAGTTATTTATGATCCAACAACTAGTACAACAACTACTACTACAAGCTTAAGTGCTGCTGAAGCTTCATCTACTACATCATACGCAGAAGGTGAAACAACTACAATTACTTATGAACCTACAACAACATTGACATCTTTATCTTCAACTTCAACAGTTACTTTGATTTCAACTTTACCACTAACAACTACCCATGATGCAGAAGAATCAACTACTACTACTTTGACTTCATCATTGTCTAGTGCTGTAACTGCTATTTCAGGCGTTGATCCAACCACTATTACTATGGAATTCTCAACATCATCAAATACTGACACATCATTATCATCTTCAACTTCAACCTCAATCACAGGAGATGCAACTACAAGCATTGCAGGTGCTGATCCAACAACCGTGACTATAGATCTCGGTACTACCGCAACCAACACACTATCATCAACAACAGCTACTGAGGACGATTCATCATCACCATCATCACCATCATCATCATCATCATCAACAATCTTATCATCTTCATCTTCACCTTTGAAAACCGTTACACAGATTGTTCCTTCAAGTTCAGGAGTTGCTATTTCAAGTTACACAACTTTGATTAATTCATCATCAGTCGTCGTCTTGATTAGTACATCTTCTGGAGCTTCAATGTCATTGTCATCATCTACTGTTTGTCCAACTTGTATTTCATCTTCTGAATCATTATCTTCATCTTCATCTGATACATTACGTCCAACATGTATCTTATCTTCTGAATCATTATCTTCATCTTCATCTTCATCTTCATCTTCATCTTCATCTTCATCTTCATCTTCATCTTCATCTTCATCTTCATCTTCATCTTCATCTTCATCTTCATCTTCATCTTCATCTGATACATTATGTCCAACATGTATCTCATCTTCAACTTCATCTTACATCTCATCATCTTATGATTCTGTTACTTCCTCTACTGAAGGTACCACCAAGATAACTGGTGTTGTTACTGTTATCACAGTCACCAAATCAGGTATTGTTACAGTCACAACCACTACATACACTGGTTCAACTTTCACAGGAGATGAAACATCTACAATTGCTGCTGATGATACTACTACTACTACTACTACTTCATCCACAGGTGCTAAAACTGTTACTACTACAAGTACTGGTACTGATGCTGATGCTAATGCTAATACCACTACTGATGAAGGAGATGCTACTACAGTTATAACAACAAGTAAACAAGATGAAACAAGTACAAACACTGGAGATTATGCTATCACAGAAACTGTTTCCAACCATAATATTGTCACAATCACAACAAAAGTCAATGGTGACAACAATGCTGATGATTCTACAGCCACCACATCAACATCAACATCAACATCAACTTTAACTTCAACAGATGGTGATTCCGATTCTACTGGTTCAGGTTCAGGTTCAGGATCTGATGATTCAAACACTGATGGTACAGATGAAGATGGTACTGATGCTACTAATACTACTACTAATACTACTACTACTGGTGGCTCTGGTGCTACTGGTGCTACTGGTACTGTTGCAACCTCAACATCTACATCTACTGATGATTCAAATGATTCTACTGGTTCTGGTTCAGGTTCAGGATCTGATGATTCAAACACTGATGGTACAGATGAAGATGGTACTGATGCTACTAATACTACTACTAATACTACTACTACTAATACTGCTACTACTGGTGGCTCTGGTGCTACTAGTGCTACTGGTACTGTTGCAACCTCAACATCTACATCTACTGATGATTCAAATGATTCTACTGGTTCAGGTTCAGGTTCAGGATCAGGATCTGATGATTCAAACACTGATGGTACTGATGCTACTAATACTACTACTACAGGTGGCTCTGGTGCTACTGGTACTGTTGCAACCTCAACATCTACATCTACTGATGATTCAAACGATTCTACTGGCTCAAATTCAGGTTCAGATTCCAATGGTTCAGGTTCAAATTCAGATGATAATTCAACTACTGATACTATTGCTACTACTACCACCACTACTACTACTTCTACTTCTGCTACAGGAGGTTCAAGTTCTTATGATGATTCTGGAAATGACGATGGTTCAAGTGATGGATCTAATTCTGATTCTAACAATGAAGCTACTAATTCAAGTTCTAGTTCAAGTTCTAATTCAAGTTCTAGTTCAAGTTCAAGTTCAACATCTAGTGATGAATCATCAGATTCTTCATCAAGTGATGATAGTTCAACTACAGAAATTTCACAAGTTTATGAAGGTAGTGGAAATTCCAAATATGGTAATATTTCTTCATCAAAGAAATTAATTATTATTTCAATATTTTCATTATTATTATTTATTTAATTTATTTTAAATTAAATTAAATGAAAAAGATTCAAAGATTAAAAGATTTAAAGATTTAAAGATTCAAAAAAAAAAAATTCCTTATTATTTTCATTACCTATTCTATTATTATTACTTAATTATTAATTTAATTATTTTGTTTGCATGTTATTATTTCATTACTATTATTTCATTACTATTTTGGGTTACATTTTTTCTTTATTGTTAATTACTATTATTATTATTTTTTTTTTACAATTCTATGACCAATTATTACATTATATTATATTTATTATAGTGCTTATTAATTGAGCTTACTATTATTATTATTAGATATATTTGTTTTCATAATATATTTTATGTATGCATTTTTATAAAATTTTATATTGTAGAGTTGACAGGTGTGATGAAGCAGGTGAAATTATAGATTTTGACACATAACAGTGAGAAAAGAAAAAAGGCATATGAAAATTAGGCAAAAATTTTTTTTTAAAAAAAAAAGCCTATAGAAAAAAAAAAATTCTTTTTTTTTAGTGAAAAATATAGTAAGTAAGAGTTGATAAAGAGGAGGTAGAAAAATAAGAAAGAAGGAGAAGATGAAGAGATGTGAAAGGGTATAATAAACGAGAGAGAGAGAGAGAGAAAGAGTTGTTGAAGTGAAGCCTAGTAGTCATAATTGAGTTATTAATCATTAGAGAATTGTTGTTAATGGTGATATTTGGATGACCTTTTAACGAGTATTAATTAAATAATTTCTTAACTATTTTTACTATGAGAATTATGAAATAACTATTAGTTTGAAAGTTTGAAAGTTTGAAAGTTTGAAATTCATTGTCTATAAACTGATTGAATTGAACGATGGATGGTATTCTAATTCTAATTGACTCTAATAATTTTTTTTTTTTTTATTGTAATTAGTATTAAATTGTGTTTGGTTTAGTTTTATTGTAGTGGTAAGAATTGTTTTGGGGGGGGGGTTTGCTTACAAATAGTAGAGGCTACAGAGCAGGTATTTGAATTGGAGAAACTGGAGAAGGAGAGGCGACAACACTTACTAACACTGATTACATTCCTACTTAATCACCTAACTTAATACAACTATCACATAAAAACTATAGACTTCCAACTAACTAAAAACTTAATCAAAGAGATATCCAACTGGACGAATTCGATTGTTTGCGCTGATTTGTTTCCATTTTCAGATTTTCAGCGGTTTGTTAATGTTGTTGTTGTTGCTATGGTTACCATAAATATTCAGTATCAGTAAAAAAAATTTTCTGGGTGAATTTTGATTTTATTTTTGTGACTAATGTTAGGTTTTTATTAAAAGAAATAAATAAATAAATGATGGAGTAGTATTAAAAGGAAAGGAATTTTATTAAGGCGCTGATGTTGTCTGTTTCATTGACTCATTCTTTTTTCTCTTGTACTCTCATTCATTGGCTAAGCTCCCTCCCTCTTTTCTAATTCTAACTATAAGAAGACCAAGTTAGAAACCAAAAATAAAACTATAAAATAACCGCCATATAAAAAAAAAAAAATTATAAATACAAGTTATTTGCCACCTCCCTCCCTCCAAAAAAAATTCTTACTTCTTTTCATATTAGACTAATAAGTAAACATAATCATGACTTTAAAAGATCACATCAATCAAACAACTCTTGATATCTCAACTCTAAGTATCTCTTCAATCAAATCTGGTTATAAAAAATTACCTTTTACTGGTAAAGATGATCAATTTGAAAAAGTTTTAAATTTATTAGATTTAAATGGTTTTATCCCTGATAATTTAATTGAATCTGAAGCTAAATGGTTTTATGAAAAATTAGGTATTGATGATGTATATTTTGAAAGAGAATCTGTTGAAGGTATTGTTAGTCATATTCATTCTCTTTATTCTGCAAAATTAGATGCTTTTGCTTCAAATTCAAATTCAAATTCTTTAATTCATCATAAAAGAGAAGGAATTGATCATTCTGTTTATTTTGATACAATTAATGATATAACTAATTCAAATTATGAAAATTATGAAAAAAGAATTGATGATTTATATTTAGATCAATTAAATTCTTCTTATAGAGTTGAAAGTTTTAATGCTCCTTTAATTTTAGAAAATTCAGAAATTCAAGAAGAAACTAATTTAAGAGTTCATTTTGTTTATAAAAATCAATTCAATAATGATTCAATTTATGATCAAACAATTACTAAAATAATTAGTGATAATACAAGATCAATTTATGATGAAGTTATTAATCAAGTATTAGATCAAACTGGTCCTTTAATTAAACATTTACCACAAGATAATTCTGATGAACATCGTATAGTTATTGGTTTTAAAAAAAATTCAACAAAATCTTTTTATTCTGCTTTATCTGCTTTAATTAATTATTATAAATTAAATCAATCAAGAAAATATGTTGAAAATTTTAGTAATGGTGTTACAATTATTTCTCTTTATTTAACTCCAACTAAATTAACTGATCCTTTATCAATCCATCAATTAACAAAAGAATTAAGTTTATTATTTGTTATTCCAAATGGTTTTTTTTATAATTCTTTTGCTTCAAATGAATTTTCTTTACAAGAATCAATTTATGCTCATACTGGTGCCATTTTTGTTACTCATTTCCTTAATAGATTAGGTCCAGAATATCAATCTTTATTAACAATTTTAAATAATGATAAATCAATTCAAGTTACTGAATTATTAAATTCTTTAAAAAAAAGATTAAGATCTGAAACTTTTACAAGTTCTTTTATTTTAGATGTTTTTAATAGATATAAATCAATAATTTCTCAACTTTATAGATCTTTTGCTGATATTCATTATATTAAATCAAATTTAGAAAAAACTTTAAGTTATCAAAGATTATCAAAAATTAATCCAATTAAATCTGAAGATGAATTTAATAATTTATTATTAAAAAATTGTTTTAATGAAAATGATTCATTAGTTTTAAAAGCTTTATTTATTTTTAATAATTCAATTTTAAAAACTAATTTCTTTGTTCCAACAAAAGTTGCTATTTCATTTAGATTAAATCCTTCATTTTTACCAACTTTTGAATATCCTGAAATTCCATTTGGTTTATTCTTTGTTGTTGGTTCAGATTTTAGAGGTTTTCATATTAGATTTAGAGATATTGCAAGAGGTGGTATTAGAATTGTTAAATCAAGATCTTTAGATGCTTTTGAAGTTAATGTTCGTAATTTATTTGATGAAAATTATAATTTAGCTTCAACTCAACAAAGAAAAAATAAAGATATACCTGAAGGTGGTTCAAAAGGTGTTATTTTATTAGATTTAAATGCTCAAGAAAATCCTCAATCATGTTTTGAAAAATATATTGATTCATTAATTGATTTATTAATAAAAACTAATATTCCAGGTATTAAAGAACCAATTGTTGATTTATATAAAAAACCTGAAATTTTATTTTTAGGTCCTGATGAAGGTACTGCAACTTTTACAGATTGGGCAACTTTACATGCTAAAAAGAGAGGTGCACCATGGTGGAAATCATTTTTGACTGGTAAATCTCCTCAATTAGGTGGTATTCCTCATGATGAATATGGTATGACTTCATTATCAATAAGAGCTTATGTTCATAAAATTTATGAAACTTTTAATTTATTTAATACAAAAATTACTAAATTTCAAACTGGTGGTCCAGATGGTGATTTAGGTTCAAATGAAATTTTATTATCAACACCAAATGAAGAATATGTTGGTATAGTTGATGGTTCTGGTGTTTTAGCTGATGTAAATGGTTTAAATAAAGATGAATTGATTAGATTAGCTAAAGAAAGAAAAATGATTGATCATTATAATAAGGATTTATTATCAAAAGATGGGTTTATTATCCTTGTTGATGATAAAGAAGTTAAATTACCTGAAAGATATAATAATGAAATTATTACAAATGGTACTTATTTTAGAAATTTATTTCATTTAAATTTAAAGAAATATTTTAACACTATTGATTTATTTGTACCATGTGGTGGTAGACCAGCTGCAATTGATATTAATAATGTTTTTCAATTAATTGATTCCAAGACTAATAAATCAATTATTAAATATATTGTTGAAGGTGCTAATTTATTTATTACACAAAATGCAAAATTAGAATTTGAAAAATCTGGTGCTATTGTTTTTAAAGATGCTTCAACTAATAAAGGTGGTGTTACATCTTCATCATTAGAAGTTTTAGCTTCATTAGTTTTAAATGATGAACAATTTATTACTAAATTTAAAAATGGTACTGATTTTTATAATCAATATGTTAAACAAGTTCAAGAATTAATTGTTTCAAATGCTGAAAAAGAAGCAACTTCATTATTAAGATATCAATCAAACCATGAAGGTATTTCATTAAGTGAATCATCAGATATTTTATCAAATGAAATTAATAAATTATGTGATTTAATTTCAAAAAGTGATGATTTATGGAATGATTTAAAATTAAAAACAAAAATTTTTAATAAATCAATTCCAAATCTTTTATTAAATGAAGTTGGTGGTGTTGATCAAGTTTTAAAAGTTTTACCAGAAGCTTATTCAAGATCATTATTTGCTACAAGTATTTCAACTCAATATATTTATGAAGGTAATGATATTAATAATGTTATTCAATTATTACATTTTTTAAAAACTTTATCAGCTTAGATTAATTAGATAATCATGAAGAAAGAATTAGATTTAAAAAAAAAAGTTTGTTTTATGTATATTAGCTGTGTTTATGTTTTTTTTTTTATTATTTTTATTTTTAATACTTTATATTTTTCCTACAATTTGTTTGTTATAAACCTATATTATTATATTTGTAAATGCGACATAACCAATTAAAACCGACCAGCGAAAATTCTGTCATAAAATATTGCTCCTGTCAAAATTTTTTATTTTATTTTTATTTTTTAAACACCCCAAAAAAAAAAAAGATTTAAACAATTAATAAATATTAATAGCAAAATATAAATAAACTTTTTGTTAAACTTTTAAAATACAAAAACAATAAAATTTTAAAGATGATAAAATTTTTTAATTTTTTTTTATATTTATTACAAAATTTTAATCTATTTTCATCATTTAATAATAATGAATCAATATTACCAACAAATAAAGCAATTAAAAATTCAGATTCACCATTAAATGCATTAGCAATTGCAAATTTTCCATCAATTGGTTTAAATAAAGAAATTTCAGGTATTATTAAATTTAAAAGTAATTTAAATGGTCAAATTATTGTTAATATTGATTTAAAAAATTTACCTGAAGAAGGTAGACCATTAATGTATCATATTCATGAAGTTTCAATACCTGAAGGTGGTTCATGTATGGATACAAAATATCATTTAAATCCAAATAATGGTGATCCAAAATGTTCATCAATTGATTATTGTGAATTAGGTGATTTAAGTTCAAAACATGGATTAATTAATTCAACAAATTATTCAATTGAATATATTGATCCTTATTTATCATTAAATTCATCAAATGATTATTTTTTTGGTTTAGAAAGATCTTTAACTATTCATTTAGCTGATAATACAAGAATTGCTTGTTCAAATATTACTTTAATTAATCCAGGTTATTACGTTGATGATGTTTCTAAAGTTTATGAAAATGGTGTTGAATCTAATGGTAAAAATGGTATTAATACTGCTTTATTAATGGGTTCAATTGTTGGTGTTGTTTCTTATTTAATTTAAGGGATTTAATGTATTATGAAAGAGATAAAAAGTTCTATTACTATTATTATTATTATTTTGTGTCTGTGTATGTTTAGGGTTTCTTTTTTTATTTAAAAAAAAAAAAAAGGAAAATAGAAGAGAAGTACCTTCTAAAGAAAAAGAGAGAAATTAATATTCAATTATTTCGTTGATATTACTGTAGACTTCAAATCATAATTTGGTTCTAGCATTTTGTGTATAATAAATAATAAAAAGTAAAAATGGAAATAAAATAAAAATCTATACAATAAAAAAGAAAGAGAAATAAGAAAGTAAGAAATAAGAAAAAGGGAAAATAATAAAAGTGAAATAAGAAAAGTAATAAAAATAAAAAGATATAAAAGAAGTGGTGATGGTAAATATATATATAAAGAAAAAAGGTTAGATAAATGAAATGGTTAAATAAAAAATTTCATAAAAAATTATCTGAGGTATGTATGGATATTGTATGACTAAAACTTAGATAAGATAACCAACAATAGCAGCAAGAATTGCACCTGTAAAACCAGCATTATTAATAAATCCATTAACTGCAATATTTTCAGAAGTTGAAACATCTTCAATTGATAAATTTGATGAATTTGAAGAATTTAAAATACTTGAAACATTTGAAACATTAGTAAATTTATAATTAATTTCTTCATTAATTAAATCATCTAAATCTAAATCTAAATCTTCTTCTTCAATTTTATAATCTTCATCATTTCCATCATCATAATATTCTTCAACAACTTCAACAATTTCTTCATCTTCATTAGAACTACTTTCTAAATCTGAACGACGAACATTTGAAACATCATCATCATCATTATCATCATTTCCTTCTTCTTTTTCTTCTGAATAAGTATTTAAAGGATTTTCAATTGAACTTGTTGAAATACCAGCCAATTCTTCATATTTTGCAACTTCAGCAGCTTCAGATTCTGCATTTAATAAAACTAAATCTTCAGGTTCACTTGATGGTTTAATAGTTGCACAAGCTAATCTATCTGAATTTTCTAAATGAATATTAAGAGCTTTATTACCAATAAATTGAGGATGATTTGGATCTAATGATAAATAAGGATCATTATAAAAAGTTTCAAAACAAGTAGTATTAATATAACCATGTTTACCACTTAAATCACCAATTTCACAAAGACTATCATCACCTTGAGCATCACAATCAGAAGGAGCATTTAAAGGATTGAAATGACCACCAGTTGCATCACAATTACCATCAGCACCTAAAGGTAAATCATGAATATGATAATAAAAGATACCAGCATTTTTAGGTAAACCTGTAACATCAACATGAACTTTAACAGTACCATCTAAAGAATAGAATTGAACAACACCTACAACATTTTGAGAATTACCAGAAGGAAAATCAGCTCTATAAACAACATCAGTTGGATTTGAATAAACTTCTTCAGCTTTAGTATGTTCAGCTTTAACAATTGAAGTTAATGCAGCAAATGCTGTAGTTGTTGGAACAATAACTTTTGATAACATTTTTTATTTTCTATTTTATTCTTTTGTTTTAATAAGGTGTTAGTTAATTCTAAGATAGAGTTTTGTCTGTTTGTTTATTGTAAAAAAGATTGTTTATATTAAATGTAAACAATTCAAAAAGGTATGAAGATGTAGAGAAATTATAAAAGGTTTTGAGAAATTCCAAAATTGAGAGGAGACATTATTCTATTATATATTCAGTTAAAGAAATTTGAATAATTAAAATAAACACAAAAACATGATACAGTATTTGGGGGAAGGGTGGGTTTTGTGAACTCAGTTTAGTTTAATTGATATTTGAAGAAAGAAGATAATATATACACAAAACCAAAACCAAACAAAAAAAAAAAAAATAACAGTTAGTAAAGAAGAATCAAAACACAAAACCAATCAATAATTCTAGAAACATAAAGAAATAAAGAACAAATTAATGAAAAGCTTATTTTTGTAGAAGAAAAGAAAATATGTTAAAGTATTTTATTTAATTGAACAAATTAAATCTTTCCAACACAAAACCACAAAAATCCCACCCCCAAAAAAACAAACAAACAATATAAGCTCATTATTGTTTTTAATTATCGTTTTTAAATTTGCAATTTTCAATCTATTTGTATTCATTCTTTTTATATTGCTGAAAAATCTCAATCCTGTAGTCTAATAACCAATAAATTATATAATAATCTCATTAAATCAACAAACAAACAACTGTGAAATTTTACCGCTTCCTTGTTTTTTTTTACATTTGGAATTCAAATAACAAACACACCATACATGAATATTTTGTGCAGACTATTTTTATAACAAAGTATATCAATGTGTAGCTAGTAATATTTAGATTCATAATATCTAATTTATTTACATCAATATCATACAAATTTTAAAACTTTTATTCCAATTTATACCATTTTATTCCATTTTCGCTTGTTCATTTTCTTTGTATAAATAAATATTAAGATTTTAATTCTACACTAGTATTATTCTTATAACAAGTAATTCTATTTCTTTAATTCTGTTTCCCATTAATATATATATATATATATATATATATATATATATTCTATTCATTGATTGAAATAATTATCTCTATATGTTTCTAGTAATATCTATGCTTTGTTATTTTTAATTTTTAATATTAGAATTATAATTAATAACATAAAAATTATAACTTTGAATAATCAAGAAAAACACAGGAATAATAAAACTTTATTCTTGTATGTAAAGGCAAATTTTTATAAAACTGTTACTTTCATATAATGGGTATACAATTTATGTCTATTAATTGCCATAATATACTAAAATCAACACGATTTTTTAAAATTTCCCTTTAGTTTTTATAGTAACAAAAATTTTATCTAGGTACAAGAATTAATAATAATATGGGGGTAGGGGGTGAGGGAATTGTGAATTGTAACTAATAATTCTACAAATATAAAATCACAGTTTTTTTGTTTTTTAGTTTGATTTTCCCTAATAAAACTAAACATGTATTTAAATTTTCAAATAGAATATATATGAATATAATAGTAATAAATAATTGTTTGTATAAATGTCAAATTTATCCTTTTTATAAAAAAAAAAAAAATGCTGATAAAAAGATAATAAATAATCATAAAGATCATCTAAAAAGAATTGAATAATAATATTTGATGTTGATTTTATTTGGGGATCAAAGCATAAGAGCTTAACCGTTTAAAAGAAAGTTCTATAAAAATAAAAAAAAAAAGAAAAATTGAAAACTGAAAACTGAAAACTGAAAACTGAATAAATGGATTCATCATATAATAATAAATTGATGTGTAAGTCGTTAAGTCATTAAAGTATGCAAAATTGTTGTTGGTTGGTAATTCTTTTCTTTTAAAAAAAAAATTCTGGTAACGATGTATATATGTGTTATGAAAAAAAAAGTTGGTAGGAAGAAAAAACAAATGATTCAAAAATTAAACCATAAATGATTCACCACAACCACAAGTACCTTTTGAATTTGGATTTTTAAATATAAATCTTGAAGAAATTTTATCATCTAACCAATCCATTTCAGAACCAACAATTGAAAATAATGCTTTTGAATCAATAACAACTTTAACACCATCTTGTTCAACAACTTCATCAAATTTGCCAGGTGTTTCAATATATTCTAAATTATAAGTTAAACCTGAACATCCTCTATTTCTAACACCAATTCTAATCATTTGAGGAGTTGGTTGGTTTAGTAATCCACGTAAATGGATAACAGCATTTTGTGATAATGTAATTAAAGCTTTACGAGGTTTTAACGTTCTTCTAACTTTTTTCTTTGTTGGAGCTGTAGCCACAGTGGCTGATTGCAAAGTAGATGTAGGAGTAGTAGTAGTAGTATTAGTAGAAGTGGTTGTAGCTTTAATTGGGTTTGAAGTAATGGATGATGCAGTTGGTTTGATTGTAGTTGCTTCTTTTAACATAGAAGAACTTGAACTTGTATTATTAAATTTTTTCTTAGTCAATAAATCCTTAAAACTTCTAGTTGGTAAAGAATGTTTACCCCAACCAGCAGTAGCACTTGGACTATTAATTCTTGAATTTGTTGTTGAATCATTATCAGTTGAAGTTTTAAAACCTGTTTTAAAATTAAATCTATGTGGAATATAAGTTGTTGTATTTGTAGCCATTGGAACAGTTTGTAAAAATCTTTTTGAACCAGTGCTTGAATTATCAGAAATGAGTCTGATGAAAACTCTTGAATTTGCCCCTTGAGTTGGCAGTATTATTCTATTGTGCAACATTATGAAAGAAAGAATATAAGTATGAATATAAAGATTTAAAGTATATATAGATCAATTATTGATTTTAGAGAAAGGAAAAGATATTTAAATAAATATATAATTTCTCCCTTTTTTTTTTTTCTTGGGTCACTCTTTAAATTTTTGTGTGTGGATTATGTAATCAAATTTATTGGCCAATCAGATTTAAGCAATTGTCAGCTGATCGGAACCGAACCTCGGAATTGTAATCATCACGTGACTTGATTTACTTGTCACGTCACGTGAGTTAAAATAAATAAACATAAATATATTAAATAAACAAAAAAACTATATAAAAATTTTTTTAAGTTAAATGACTAGTCTCTTTCTTTAACCAAACATATGCAATAGAATTCTTCTCCAAATGAGGACTTATAGTTTTCCAAATCTTTTCATGATAATTATTAATCATTTCAATCTCTTCAATTGATAATAATTTAATATTAATTAATTTTTTACAATATGGTACTAATGTTAAATTCTTAAATTTTAAAAATTTCATTTGATCAATATTACTATTAATTGAACTTTTAAAATTAAAATTTTTACATTCTTCAATTAATAATTGATTTTCAATTCTAATACCATATTTACCATCTTCATAATAACCTGGTTCATTTGTAATAACATTACCAGATTTTAATGGATAATTAATTAATTCCTTTCTTGTACTTAATCCAATTGGTCCTTCATGAACATTTAAAAAATATCCAACTCCATGTCCTGTACCATGTTTATAATCTAAACCTTTTGACCAAAGAAATTGTCTTGCAATTGAATCAATTTGATAACCATTTGTACCTTCTGGAAAAATTAATTTTTCAATTGCTAAATTACCTTTTAAAACTAATGTATAATTATCAATTTCTTCTTGATTTGGATTTGAAAAATGAAAAGTTCTTGTAATATCAGTTGTACCTTCTAAATATTGTGAACCTGAATCAATTAAATAAATCTTAGATGGATCAATCATTGGACAATTATCTTTTAATGGTGAATAATGAATAATTGATGAATTACTACCTGTTGAACTAATTGTTTCAAATGAATTATTAATAAAATTTTCTTGAAATTTTTTAATTTCAATTAATTTTTCACCTGCATTAAATTCATCAATTAAATATTCTTTATTAATTAAAAAATCATTTAACCAACTAAAATATTTAATTAATGAAATACCATCTTTTAAATGTGCAATTTCAAGATTTTTAATTTCTTCTTTATTCTTAATAGATTTAAAAATTTCAATTGGTGATTCATTAATTTGTTTAAATTTACAATTATTTAAATTTCTAATAATTTCCCATGATGATGAATTTGTTAATAAAATATTCTCATTTTTAGATTTAATTGAATTTGTTGAAATTAATAATTGATTCCAAATTTCTTTATATGGTTTAACAATAATTTTACATTCATTTAAATATTTTTTAACTTCTTCATCAATTGATTCTTCATTAATAAATAAAATAATTTTATCACCTTCAACTAATAAATATGAATAAAAAATTGGATTATATAAAATATCATTTCCTCTTAAATTTAATAACCATGCAATTTCATCTAATGATGATATTAAAATATTTGAACAATTATATTTTTCTTTAATTTTTAATTGTAATCTTTTAAATTTATCTTGAAAATTTTCACCAGAATATTTTAAATCTAATTTAAAAATTTTATTTGTTGGTCTTTTTGGAATTTTTTCAAATTCATCCCAAATTTCATCAACTAAATTTGATTTAATTGGAATTAATTCAATTTTAATATTATCTGTCTTTTGGTTTAATTCTTTAATTTTAATATCAATTAATTCTTTGAAATTTAAAACTTGTTTATAAGTAATTAATTTTGGATCAATACCAATCTTAACAATTTTAGAAGAACCAACACCTAAAGATTGTTCAATAGCTTCATTAATAATCCATTCTTGCCATGTTGGTTCATTTTTAGAACCTTGTTTTAATAACATCCAATTATAATCTAATTCTTGACTTGCTTGATTAAAATATCTACCATCAGTACTTAAAGCACTTTTACCTTCTGGAATATCATTGAAATTTAATAAATCTCTTGTGATTATGGCAATACCTGCGCTACCTGTAAACCCACTGATGAAACTTCTTCTTTGATCAGCTAATGAAACATATTCAGATTGATGTTCATCTTCACTTGGAACAATATAACAACAAAGATCCATTTCTTTCATCTTTAATCTTAATTTTTCAAGTCTCTTTGTAGTATTGATGTTCTTAGTATTACAAAGACTATCAGATGAATATATACTATCAGAGGACCCAGATCTCTTTGGTGAAGTTTCACCACTTAACCCACTTGAACTTCTTCTTCTTGAATTTGTATTATACTGTCTTAAAAATAATGAAGCAGTCTTCTTCTGTCTTGATAATAAACCTGGAGAACAAGTACAATTTGAACAAGGTCTACTACTATCATTTCTGAAGCTTGTGCTGGTAGTGTTGTTGAAATTAACAGCAGCTGAAGAAAGAGAAGGACCTCCAGCGTTTAAACTGAACATTGATGGCTTTGCAGCTACTCTTTGTGACATTTTAAAGTTTGCAAAAAAAAAAGGGAGGTAAAATATAAAATAAAGTCACAAACTCACAAATATCAAAATAAAGAGAGTTAAATGTAATGAACTGATACGGTTGATGAGTGTTTATATAGGGACTCTAGAAGATTATTGTGACCTTTTTAATCTAGATAAAATGTACAAATAAATATTTAAAGAAGGAGAGGCAAATTTTATTTCAGCTTTTTTTTTTAAAAAAAAGAAAAATCTCACCACAAAAATTTTTTCTTTTTTTTGTGGGCTGAGAAGTAAAAATTTTAGGCAGAGCAGTAGTAAATTTCTAGGCAAGACTTCTGCCTAACCTTTTACTAAAAGTTTCTGCCTAGAGAAAAGTAACTAGAAAGTGGAAACCCAGACATCTCAAATGAGGAATAAAAATGTTTAGTTGAATTTAATTCAATTTAATTTAATTGAAACAACTTTATTTAATTTGATTATAAAGATTTAATTTAATTGAATTGGAACACCTGTACCTTGTTAGATCAACCCATAAACATACGTGCAAACTATTATATGACTATCTACAAGCTACACCAAGAGGTAAGAGCGAGGTAGACACAACATTAGACACCAGCTTTTCTCTAACTATAAATTAAGAACACAAAGTCAACTTGACTCATATTTACAAGAAGACCAGAAATAGATGTTCTGACTACAAAGAAAGATGTTCTGACTACAAAGAAAGATGATAAACAACAAAGACCAAGTTTCCTGTTTGATTCGAAACTTAAGATCATGTTGATAGAGTACACCTACCAATGTTTTTTCATATAAATGCTGAAGGTCTTGCTTACTGTCTCATACTATTATTTGTTACAACACTTGAATTTCTTTCAACCAAGTATTCTTCCAATATTGCCACATATACTAACGCTATTTATCTTATTTAATTGGACAATAAGCATCAAGAATACGAGCATATATCTCTTTAAGGGTTGCTTCAATGGCTGCTTAATCATTTATGAAATTTAATCACATTTTCTCCTCATTTTTGAATGAAGTTTTATGAATATTTATTTATACTGTACTTTGGATATTGTGCACAATACTAGAGTAATAATTAATAAATCTGTAGGAAGTGGTTGTGCTTGTTGTGACCTGGGTTCATTAGGGTGACTCCATTTTTTGTGGACTTTTTTGGCTTTTCTCTTTTGGCTTTTTAACTTCTTGTCAACTTGAACAAAATGGTTGTATGAAGTATGTTTGTGATTATACTAATAGATTGCTTATTTTTCAAAAAATCCTACTGGTGAGACCCACAGAGGCTCTCTTAGGTACCTAAAAATCTTAGTACGTTTTAGCATCTCAGTAATGTATACAAAATCCAAACTACAACTACCCTGTGCTCTTTTTTTATCAAATACATACCTTGTTCAAGTTATACATAAGCATACAGTTTTGATCCTTCAGTGACAAAACTTATAAGGTGCTTTGGGAGTTAGTTATGAATTATTGAATTCAATTTGTAGTTCTTTAATTATTTTGTAGATTAATTTATATTCGTCATAGTTGAATTAAAAAATTTACTTGTTCTTACAATTTGGCTAACTAATGATTAAATTATGTTTATAAATACTTGTTGTTCACAATAAATAAAGCTTCTTTATCGAATAATCATCATTATATATGGCCTTTTGACCTATTTATATGCCAACATTCAAACTAAAATTAAAAGCCAAACAAAAAAAATATATATATAAAGTATAAAAACCTAAAGCATTGTATTTATTTGTCATTATCATTTGTATTATCATTTGCCCAATTTGAAATATCTATAAAGATCTTTTTAGAATTATCAACATTTAATTTAAATTCTTCTTGTCTCATTCTTGTTTCTAAAACTTCACAACCTTCAATTAACATATAATTATTAGATTTTCTAATTTCTTTTAATCTTTTAAATTGAATTAATGGTTTTAAATGTGTTAATTGAATTAAATTTCTAATTTCTAAAACTGATAAATTATAAAAATATCCTTCTTCTATGATTTTTGGAATTGAATTATTAGTCAATAGAATACAATTGTTCAATGATAATCTAGTTAAAGTTTCACTGCAATTGATGGCTAATTCCCAAAGACTATTATCAGTAATTGAACAACCAGCTAAACCTAAAGTTTCAATGTTTTTGCAACATTTTGATATTTCAAATAATGATAAATCACTAATAAAGTTTGAGTTTGAATGTCTTCCAAGATTAATTGATTTTAAATTTGGACAATTTTTAACAATTGTTATAATACCTTCATCAGAAATATTATCACAAGCTCTAAGATCTAAAATTTCTAAATTTGGACATTTTGAAGAAATATTAATTAAAAAGAAATCATCAATATTTTTACAACCTGGTAAAATTAATTTTTTTAATAAATTCCCTTCAAACATAATCTTTGGTGGTATAATTTTTGGACAAATATACATTTCAATCCATTCCAAAGATCCACTAATTAAAGGTGCAACAATTTCAATTTCTTCTTGTAAAACATTTGTTAATTTATGCATTATAAAGACTGAGGTATTTGATTTAGTTCTTCTTAATAAATTTGAATTGGTATTATTATTATTATTATCTGAGATGATTTGAGATTTAAATTTATTCCATTTTTTTAAATCATTAAAGAATAATTGTCTAGTTATGATATCCATTGTAACTCTATGCCAAAGTTTATTAACCAATAAACAACTGAATAAATTGTTTTTCTTTTTATCAAAATCTGTTACTGGATTACCATCATTTTTAACAGCTGATTCATAAGCATTATTCCAAACTTGTTTTGCTAAAGTTTCATCTTGATAAATTAATAAAGCATGTTGATATGACATTGGTCTTCTTCTTGTTGGAGGAGTTTCAACAGGTAATGAGCTTTGATAATCTATAAATGTGATGATTCTAGCAACGATTTCTGGAATTTGAAATATTATATGAGTATCTTCTGGTGATATTGGTGAATGTAATCTCTTTAGTGATAATTGAGAAAATTCTGAATCAAAATTATCAATAGTCGATGAAACAGGAAATAATTGAGATGATAATGAAATTGGAGAAATAAATAAAGAAGAATTTGAATTTTTTGAATTTAAATCTAAAGTTGAAGTTGAATTTGAACTTGAACTTGATTTTAAATTAAAAACACTTTTAAAACTTGTCATGATACTTTTTGTTTTCTTTTGAGTTTTCAATGGAGTTGTTGGAGGAGTTGTATAAATAGTAGATTTTCTTTCAGGACTTGATTGTCTTTTAAAAGGTCTTTCCTTTGAAGATTCAGTTTCCCTTGGACGTTTAGCTGATAATGTTCTATTGATTGGTGATAAAGACATTATAAGAGAATAATAATAAAGATCAAGGTTTGATAATGTTGAATTATTTATATTGATATAAAATAAGATAGGGTATAAAAAGGCAGCTGTATTTTGAATATGAAAATTGCCTTTATAATTAAAAAATGAATGAATGAGATGAATTGAAAATTAGTAGTAATATTAAATGAGTGGACGTCAACGCAATTGAATGGTGACAAAGATTGATATTAGATTGAAGTTAAAATATGATGGAAAGTATTTTAACTAACTTAGTTTAGATCTTTAAAAAAGAGGTAGAAAGTTGAAGGTTTGTTTGATGGTGATAAGAATATAAAAAAAAGATGTGATTGATGAAGGTGAACAAACTTTCTTTTGATCTTTTGTTAGATACCTCTGATTTAAACCCTTTCTAAATTAAAGATAAAGATAGAAACTATTCTTTTCTGAAACGAATAACGTCTTATTGAAGAACCAAGAACAATAACTTTTAAAGGGACTAGTTATAGTATTTATATAAATCTTATAACAAGAGAATAAAAAAGCAAGCGAAGAAGCAAGCCTTCTCAATTAGAATTAGTAATTTTCATTTCAGAACAAAGAGGATAGCTGGAACTCAACCAAATACATTATTTTGAAATGTATTATAAGTTGTTCAACTTTCCTTTCTTTTTGACAGCTTGTTACTGTTTTCAGATTTTGAGCCAGCCACTTCAAAAAAAATCGCCAAATATTTTTTTTTTTGCTGGTTTAACTGGTTCGGGCCACATTTATACCATACTAAAGAGCATTAGCTGGTTTATTTAGATGTTTTAAAGGGTCTCAACTTGAGTCATCTAGCATGATTTCATATATACTCGCTTAAGCAAAAGATAAGGTACAATAAGACTTGGTTACATTGGAAAATTCGTCTTTATAATGTTGTAATGGTTAAAAACTTTTCAAACTAATAATTGATAATTACCAATTGGGATAAAATAAAATTTAGGTGGTGTGCCTCTAGAGCCTTGAGGTGGTTATAAAATATATGTTATATAGTATAGAATGGTTATACAGTATATAATATGACAGTGTGTTAAAAGAAGATACCAGTCGCCAGCTTTCAACTGAGATCTTCTCAAATCACAAAGAGATGGTTAAATTAAATGAGTGAATCGGTTATTTAAAAATTACTACTCTGTTGAATATCACGTGATTCTTATATTCTAATTAATTATTCTGTTCCCTATAATTACACTTCATTATTTATATTTCACTATTACTAACATCATATATTGATTTTTCTTTACCTTTTTTAATAGTCAGCCATTCAAAAGTTTGCTCAATTTAGTTTTTATCTTTGATTATTAAAGCAATCGCGTTATTAGCTGGTAATTTATAAATTAGATAATTTAGTCGAAATATTTAGTATGGTAAGAAATTAATCAATAAAAATAGCAATTAGTAACTAATAGATCAAAAAGTTAAGATGATTAATTTGCAAGGCCTTGGGCCTGTGTTATTCCTTCTAATCTAAGTAGAATATTTCTTAACTCCCCAAACTCATTTATCAACTCATAATTCATCATAACTATGTTCCAGTTTATCGCTATGATTGTACCCATGAACTGAATTTTCCAATGAATCTGATTTTTGGTTAACTTCAATCCTCATAGAATTTAAATTTGCAAGAAGCTCATGTGTTTATCTAACTATTTGACGCATTTCAATATCAAGTTGACCAAAGAAATTTGGTCTCGCAGCAACAACACTCAAAGAATCCACACCAAGAGCTTTAATAAGCTCTCCCTTTTGGGCGGTTAGAGCTAAACCATTTGGATTAATTCCAAAGGCTTTGAGTAAATCATATAATTCATCACCAGTTGGTATATTGGTAATACCATTGATAGTTCTCAAGAATTAATTTATTTGAACACCTCAAAGTTTTGTGATATCTAAAGGAAATACATTATTTCTGGTAATAGAATCTAAATATGGAATAATTTTAAGGTAAACATCAAATACACAAGCGCTGTTATTTCTGATCTTTCATTTCTCAATGATAACAAAACAAGTAAGAGTGTCATTTTGTTGTAGTAGTTTGAAATCTCTGACTCTAATAAATCACGATAAACTAAAGCTAATAGTGTAGCAGAGAATGCTTTATGAATGAATAAAAATAAATCATAAACTTTATTTCTAATTGAATGAGAAGCTTAAAATAATAACAAATAAGTTAAAATTATACCAACCATGCCATATTTTCAATAAGCTTCAAGTGAAGCAGTTAAGAAAGTGTCTGTTTAAAAGGTGAATCGATTACTCTATAGCTTACATAACGCTTCCCTTGATAAAAGTTTTTCAAAAAGAAGATTAGTAAATACCAGTAGAGTATAACAAAGCTGAAAGGATATTCTAATAGTCTTTAACTTTTAGTTTTTATAGCAGAATCAGTACAAGATGATAGTATTAAATGTGTGACGAATGATAATAAAGAACTATAACCTTTGAAACTAATTTTGAATATTAAACTCTAGATTGAAATTACAGTTGAATTAAATTAATGAAAATAATATGTAACAAAGAAACATAGAGATTACATCTCTATTCTAAGGTAATACACACATAATTTTTAATATATAGGCTGTAGGTGATAGTTTTTCATCTCCATCAAGATTTTAAAAGTTCAATAGTCTAATGGAATTGCATCTTATCATCTAATCTTAAGCTATTTTATATTAATCTGATCAGTGAAAAATGAAATGTTTGAATAACTTGAAAACTTTAACGATTGTTTGTTGCTCTGAGAAGTATGGCAATCGAACCTAGACGTGGTATAAACTAACTCCTACCCCTAGAAGTTTCTGCCTTCTCTATAATATTGCGTTTCTTCAGCTTGAACAAATTTTAAGGGGGGTTTCAATATTTTTATTTTCGCTGGTTCGCTTAGGCAATTATGGGACCGGCGGCGTAGTTTTTGTACTGGATATTGAATTCTTGTTTGTGTGATTTTCATTGGATGTTAGTATGGTGAGGTACTGAAACTAGTTAATGGTTGTTATAAGTGAGATGAAACTAATATAACCATATGACTCATACACTCTTTACTCGATCAAAACATTTCGAAATTCACAGCTCAAATATTTTTTCTATTGTTGTTGCCTCAGCAACATAATTTTTTTAGTGAATTTTTTTTTTTTTTTTGGAAATTTTTTTTTTTATCCCAAAAATCCACATAAAAATAAAGTAAACTTGTTAATATTTATTTAATTTAAAATCATTTATAAAACATCATTGAGGTCTATTGTTGTAATTAGTTCATATTCATCAGTTTCTCTTCTTGTATTATAGTCTTCTCAACTTACCAGAAAAACTATTACATTGAACTCAATTTTCCCAAATCCTATTAACCTCATTTAAAGATTGTTGTTGTTTTTTTTTGCCTCTAAATTCAAAACTTATAAAAAGAAGGGAGAAAACTTATCAATAAAGATCAATTGAATACTTGAAAAACATTATTATTTCATTAGAATTGCTTAAGAATTTGTACATACTACTTTTTACAATCAATTTAAATCACAATTATAAAGTTTATTTCTTGTTTTTAACCTCATCTTTAAAGATAAACAATTTTGAAAAAGAATTTGAAATAATTGAAAATTGATAACATTTAACATTAGAAAAGACAGAGCGAAAGAGTGGAGAGAGAAAGAGAAGTTTTTTCTTGTTGTACTTATAAACTTTCTACTTTATTCATCTAGCAATTGTTTTTATCACTTACCTTAAGTCTTTTGTTTACTAAATTAAAGACAACAAAACAAACTCTAAAGGTCAATTTTAAAAAAGAGATAATAACAAAACTCATAATTTATGCCCATAGATAGAAACCAATCGTCCTACGGAAGGACAGGATCCTCTGGTGCTGATAAAGATCAATCATACAAACCTTATGCATATAGTAATTCATCTTATAATCTTAAATGGCGTGGTAATGGTGCTTCCGATTCATATCAAGGAAGTGTTTATTATAACAGTCAAACTTCATCCTCATCTCATCAATTTGGTTCTCAAAAACCATATTATGGTGCTGCTAATGCAAATAATAGATGGAATGGAGCAGATGATGGATCTGGATATTCATCAAGAAATAATAACAGATATTATAGGCCTGGTTCTTCAGGCTCGTCTTATAATCCTTCATATTCATATCAAAGTAGAGATCAAAGAAATTCATCTGGTTCAAAATATTATGGATCGAGTTCTTATTATTCAAACTTTGGCTCTCAATCTCATAACAATAGTGCTGATAATGTTCAAGATTACCAAGCAAATAAACCAACCCAAGAAGCTCCAAATACAAATACAAATACAAATACAAATCCAACAATAAATTCATCAGCTACAACTCCTGCAGTAAATCGTCATCCTTCATCATCATCATTATATCAAGATCAAAGTTATTATCCCTCAAGACCACAATCTAATAACAATACTACTACTAATAATAATAATAATAGTAATAATAAGAATACTACTACTACTACTACTAACAATAATAATAATAATAACCTATATCAAGGTACAAATAGATATGCTTCAAGCCGGCCTGGGAGTTATGGTCGTTCAAATCAATATTATTCACAATTATCAGTACATAGTGGAAATTCAGCTAATAATAATAATAATAATAGCAATAACAATAACAATACAAGAATTTATACTAATAATAGATGGAATAGATATGGATATAGTGATACAATTCATAATTATAGAGGTGAACAATATTATCCACCTCTAAAAGATTCAAAAAATAAAGATGTTAATGGTGCTTCTAAAGCTGATGGTGAAACAGAATCATCAAAACCTGTAGAGGATAGACCTCAAAGAGCCAAAATATCATTAATACCCATGGACTTTAAAGATGATGAGGATGAGGATGATGATGATGAAGAAGAAGAAAATGAAAGTGAGACTACAAGAGAAAACAGCCTTTTACCAAATAAAGATACAGAAGAAAATGACAGTGTTGATACGGTAATGAAAGAAAGTAATGATGTAAAGAGTGTAGGTAAAGATGAAAGTACTACTGACATTGTTACAAAAGCTCTAGAAACTAGCAAGGTAGAATTGAAAGAAGAAAAAGGAAATAAAAGTACAGATAATAATAAAGTTATCAAAGAATCTGAAGATGTTGTAATGAAGGATGTTAGTGCATTTTCTAGTCATGAAAAAGAAGAAACCAAGGCTAAAGAAGTCAAACCTCAAGTAGATGAGGATGAAGATGATGAAGAAGATTCATATGATCCTGAAAATATAGAAATTGATCAAGATATTAAGATTAATATTCCTATTGCTCCATCAACTTCTACAACTACTACTAAAGTCATTGAAAAATCTAAACCTATTATTCAACAACATAAAGTTATTGTTCCATTAAAGCCAGTTGAATCTTATATTTTCCCATTAGGTGAAGTTGAAACTAAGGTTTGGGAATATGAAAATTATAGTCCTGAAGATGTGAATAGTTTAAATCCATATTTACAAAAAAATTCTATCAAAAATTTAAAAGAATATTCATTTTTTGAAAAGAATTTACTAACTCATGAAACTACAAAGAAACTTCATCTTTTAGAAGCATTAACATCTGTTAGAGAATATACTATGAGACAGAAGGCTTCATTGATCAATGAGTATTCATTAAGAATTGAAGATTGGAATCAAAGATGTGAATTAATGGATGAACAATTATTGCATTATTATCCAGAGAGAAAAGCTGAAGAAGAAGATACATCTTCAAGTCAAAATAATGAATCTGTAGGTGAAAATAATCAACAAGGTTCTTCAAGACGTGGTGGTAGATATCATGGTGATACTGTTAGATCAGAAGCTGAATTTTTAGAAATTTTACAAAATTTAGAAAAGGAAAAAGAAAAGGATCCATTATACAAAGCTCAACAATTAGCTGCTGTTATTCCTGATATGATTCTTGATCCAATTCAAAAGAATAATAAATTCATCGATACAAATAATTTGGTTACTGATAAAGAAGAATGGATTAAAAGAATTGAAACTGATCCTATTGATACATTCACTCAACAAGAACATTTATTATTCTGTGAAGCATTCTTATCAAATCCAAAGAAATTTGGTCGTATTTCAGCTTCAATGGGTGGTGTTAGATCTCCTGGTGAATGTGTTTTACATTACTATAAAACTAAGAAAACTTTAACTGATTATAAACAATTATTAGCTGAAAAGAAGAAGAAAGGTAAGAGAGGTAAAGGTAAAGGTTCTCGTGGTCCAAAATCACAAAAATCAACAAATACTCCAAATACCCCAGTTACAAGTACACCAGCAAATGAATTAACTGATGCTACACAAGATAATAAGACTGAAAAGAAGACAGAATTAGATTTAGAAAAATTTGTTCCAAAGGCTACATTCACAGAAGAATTATATACAGATTCTGGAAGACCACGTCGTGCTGCTGCTCCAGTATTTGATGATAGTGAAAAAGTTGCTTATAATAAATCGAGAAATAGTTCTTCAACTAGTGATAAACTAAAGAATGATACTTCTAGATCTTCAAGTGCTGATGCTGATACCTCTAATGATAAAAATGGTAGTGTATCTGAAGATAATAAACCTATTTATGCTACATTTACTACTGTTACTAAGGAAAGTTCTGAACCAAAGGCTAATGAAACGCAAGAATCTGTTGAATCTGATGGTAAAGAACCTCCAAAG
This sequence comes from Ruyongia tratensis, assembly GCA_030564005.1. Lineage (NCBI taxonomy): Eukaryota > Fungi > Ascomycota > Saccharomycetes > Phaffomycetales > Wickerhamomycetaceae > Ruyongia > Ruyongia tratensis. The sequence goes on along the minus strand of JAJMKZ010000374.1, from coordinate 9,839 downwards.
AAAAAACCAAAGGTATCAAAAGTTAAGAAGTCAGAATCTGAAAATGTATTAGTTCCGACAACAGCTAGCACTAATCCAAATACTGCTATTAATTCAAATGTCCATAATACTAATCAAGATAAGAATAGAGTTATTACAAGCTATTGGAGTATTAAAGACGTTAAATTTTTCTCTGAGCTATTAGAAACTTATGGTACTCAATGGTTAGCTATTTCTGAAAAGATGAAGACAAAGACACCAACTATGGTTCGTAATTATTTCCAAAGAAATGCTGATTCTCATGGATGGAGAGAAATTGTTCATAGAGCTAATGCAAGATTAAATTTAAATGGTAGTGGTGATAATGATGTTAGACAAGAAGTTATGGTTTCAGTCCATAAAAATCCTCCTCTGGGATTTTTTACATCACCGAGTAATGTTCCAAGTAATGTTGATTTTAAACCAAAGACTGAAGAAAATCAAGAAGAAGGTTTACCTCAACTAAGAAATATGTCACATCAACCTCCAACAACATCACCTTCTAATATACCTGTTCATCCAATTCCACTACAACAAAATACACCAAATGTAACAATTCCACCTCAGACCAATACTGTTCCATCTAATAATAATTTTAATTCAACTGAATCATTACCGTCACAAGCTCCAGTTCAACAATTTCAACCATTACCTACTCCTGCTCCAGTTTCTCATCCTCCTCCTCCTATAATATCTAGAGTTAATCCATTTTCAATTACAAGTTTGTTGAATCCATCAGAAGAACCAAAAGTTGCTGCTCCAACTCCAATTCCTTCAGTTTCTGCTCCAGCTATTAACAATGATATCCAAAGACAAAGTATATACAGTAAACCATTGTCTCTTGATAATACATTGAACCCTTTGCCAACACCAAGTTCAACTACATTACCACCATCATTTGATTCTTCAAATCCATTGAATGCATTACTTGCTGCTGCTGAAGGTAATTCATGGGGCAAACCTAAATCTACTCCTGGAGAAGCTAATAGTACAACTACTGCTACTGCTGCTACTAATGGAGTCCCATCTGCTACAAGATTTGTCCCTTCTGAAACCTCAAATTCCATTGGAGTTCCATTTTATCAACATTCTTCAGATTACTCCAACATTAAATCAGATAGTTCTGAAAGAGGTTGAATTTTCCCCATTCCTCAACAAGTCAACAAACAATAAATTTATACTGTACATTCACCCCTTCAGTTCTTTTTTACATTTCATGTGCTTTTTTAATATTCTTTTTATTTTTTATTTTAATTTTGATGACATAATTTAATTTTTTTTTTTTAATTTTTTCTTTTTTTTTTTGACTGCCTTTTTTAATTTTTTTTGGACCTTTTTCACTATCAAATATGAATAATGAAACAAATATGTATTTACTTTTCTTACTGGAATTATGACTTATGTTTTTGGACCTTTTGATTTATAGATAACTTATATGATTTGATTGAAATATTTATGTTTTTATGAAAAACCGCGTAAAATCTGACAAAAAATTGTTGCGCGAACCAAAATCTGGTTCTCAACAAAAAAGTAAACAAAAAATTCCCCTATTTTTTGAAATTTGGCGTTTCTCAAAATTTTTTTCTTTTAAATAAACACGAAAAGAACGTTATTTGTTGTTTTTGTTATAAATTAACTGTTGTTTGAGTAAAATATATTGATAGACAAGTTATAACAGATCAGTGAATATGAGCGTTCTTGAAATCTCCATTGATAGACCTTTTGGTATTCATTTGTGGTCCATCTTCAATACATTTGTGTCTACTATCACATGTGGTTACTTTGTTCCAAAAGAATTTGAATTTGTTGAAGGTGTTACTCCATTAAGTACTTTAAAACCAGTTCTTGCAGTTATTACATTATACTATATTGTTATCCTTGGAGGTCAAGCTATTTTCACTAAATTAAACTTAAAACCATGGAAATTAACATATTTATTTCAATTACATAATTTAATGTTAACTACAATTTCTCTAACTCTTTTATTATTAATGGTTGAACAATTAGTACCAGTTATTTATAGACATGGTTTATTCTTTGCCATCTGTCATGAAGATGCTTGGACTCAACCAATGGTCACTCTATATTATTTGAATTATTTAACTAAATATTTAGAATTTGTTGACACTTTATTCTTAGTTGTTAAGAGAAAGAAGATTATCTTTTTACATTCTTATCATCATGGTGCTACTGCCTTATTATGTTATACTCAACTTATTGGTAAAACTTCCATCTCATGGGTTGTTATTTCTTTGAATTTAGGTGTTCATGTTATCATGTATTGGTATTATTTCTTAGCTGCTAGAGGTATTAGAGTTTGGTGGAAACAATGGATTACAAATTTCCAAATTATTCAATTTGTTTTAGATTTATTCTTTATTTATTATGCTACTTTCATCAAAGTTAAACATGATTTTGGTTTCTTTGGTTGTGCTAAGGATATTTGTATTAACTGTGTTGGTTCAAATGTTGCTACTTGGGCAGGTGTTTCAATCATTTCTTCTTACTTATTATTATTCATTCTTTTCTATATTGATATTTATATTAAAAAGGGTAAGAAGTCTAAAGTTGTTAAAAGAGTTGGTGGTTTTGGTGCTAAAGTTAATGAATATGTTAACATTGATTTAAAGAATGTTGCCACTCCATCTCCATCCCCAGCTCCAGGTATGAGAAGAAGAAAGGCATAAGCCAACTATATACACATTTAATTTAAACAATCAAATTAAAAACAAAAGAAAATTCTCCAGAACCATGATATCAAGATTTATATTACTTTTTTGAACAATTCATTTATACTGGTTTTTAAATTTTGTACTATTATTGTCATTGTCGCCATTATTTCATAATTATAATCATAATCATAATCATAATCATAATCATAATCATAATCATAATTATCATTATCATCTTCATTTACGTATCACAAAACTATTGCATTTGAATAAGCCATTTATTCATGTAATACTCACCTCAAAAAAATTATACATTTCATGATAACCACGCTTTCAAGAGCTTTCCAACTCTACGCCTTATTTAATCTTTTACTTAATTCTAATATACTTACTATTTAATCTTAATCTATAAAAGAAAACATTCAATTTGAATATAATTTTTGTCAATCTGTAAAATTTCGAAGCATTGGTAATACAGATGAGTTGAAAAAAAATGCTGTTTTTAAATTAATGATATATAAATGCAGATTCTATTCTAATTTATACTCTTGGATCTAGCAGTAGCTAATTCAAATGATTTTAATATATCTTCAATAGAGATTTCCCCTATTATTGTGCAAGATTTTAAATTTTCACCTGATTGATCAACAACTACTGAAATTGTCTTTTCTGCAGATACTTCCTCTTCTTCACCTTCAATATCACATAATAATATTGATTTACTATCAATTTCCATGGAATCATTTGATTCTACTGTCTTGTATGCTTCCTCATCTATTTCAACAACACCAAAGTTTGATGAATAACCCATATGTTCAGTTTTTAATTTTAAATCATCATATAAAACAGGATCACAAATGATTTCATATTGTCCCCTTATTGTTGCAAAGTTACCATGCATTCTTACAGGAATTCTAACACTCGCAGCTGATTCATCAATATGAGCTTTTGGTAATTTTGTATTTTGTAAAGCATATAATAAAGAATCCCAAACTAAATCAAATAATGGACCTGAACGACTAAATACCTTTATTTTGGCATATAATACATAATTCCATAATCTTTTTGGTCCTAAATCAACATCTGATTCATCTCTATAATAAACATCAACATTACCATTTTCATCAACACTTCGTAGTCCAACATTTACTTTTAATGCATCCTTTGTCAATATACCTGAATGTAATAAAGTTTCATATACTTTTTGTGATAAAATCATTTCTTCATCAGTTGGTGCACCAACACGACCTCTTTCAACTTTAACTATTGGATAAACTGAAGTATTATTACCTAATATGCCTTTTTCATTCTTTTCTTCTATTTCTTTACCTTTAGCAAAAACTGCATTAACAGCAGCAGCATCATCATCAACTATTTCAGCAGGTAAATCTTCTTCCACTATACCACCAGTTATTGTGCAAATTACTGTTGTATCTCCAGATTTCAATACAGAAGATCCCAATATATTAGTATTCTTTATTTGTTTGTTATTAGATTCTGAATATCTACCTAGAGAACCTGATCCAATTTCAACATTTCTAAATTCTTCAAATTTACGTAGATTTGGACGTATTCCAATAGCGAGATGTCTCTGTAGAGACAATTCGGGTGCTATACGGGAAAATACCTCTGGAGGAAATGATATAGGTTTTAATTCAGTCATTAGTCTTGTTAAGCTTATATCTTTAAGTTATATAAAAAGTATGATAATGATGTTTCTGTGTAGAGAAATTTTTCATAAGAAAGAAATTCACGTGACTTCTTTCACAAAAATTTACCCGGCTCGAATAATTTTTGCCGACGGAATCCCGACGCTTTTAAAATATTTGAAATATTTCTCCATCATATAAAAACTGAATTTATACAACAATTTATTTCCAACTTTATTTGTATATTGAAGAACAATAATGGTGCAATTAACAGTAGTAGGTAGTTTAAACTATGATTTAGTCACATATACTTCAAGAATGCCAGCAGGTGGTGAAACAATTGCTGCTAATTCATTTGAAACTCATATTGGTGGTAAAGGTTTAAATCAATGTATCTCTTTAGCTAAACAATCACCAATCATTGATTCTAAACACGGTGTAAGAATGATTGGAAGTGTTGGTGATGATGGTTTTGGTAAAGAATTATTAAATGCTCTTAAAACTGTTAATGTTAATATTAATGATGTTAAAATACACCAAGACACAAAGTCAGGTGTTGCTGTTATAATTGTGGAGGAAACTGGTGAAAATAGAATTTTATTAGCTAGTAATGCTAATTGTAAAAGTGAATATTCCGATAAATATTTAGAAGTTTTATTTCCAGAGAGTAATAATAATATTAAAGAATTTGTTGTACTCCAAAATGAAATTCCAGGTACTTTAAAAGTTATAAAATGGTTGAGCAAAAATAGATCAAATAAAACAATAGTATATAATCCATCTCCTTACTACAGTTATAGTGTTGAAGTTATTGATTTGATAGATATATTAATCGTGAATGAGATTGAATCATTAAGTATTGCAAAAGATGTTTTACCAGCTGAAGAATATTCAAAATTTGAAGAATTAATTAGAACCGATGAAACAAATGGTTATTCAAAATTAGCATTAAAATTAAAATCAAAATTAAGAAAATCAACGGAAGTACAAAATCTGGTAGTGATTACATTAGGTTCACATGGTTCATTATATACAGAAGATTCTTCCTCTGTTAAATTTGTTGAGTGTGCTACAGTTGAAAAAGTTGTTGATACAACTGGTGCTGGTGATACTTTCTTGGGTGCATTAGTTTCACAAGTATCATTAGGAGAAAGTGTTAAGAATGCTATGGAATTTGCTACGCATGCTTCAGCTTTAGCAATTCAAAAATCTGGTGCTTCAAATAGTATACCAATTTATTCAGAAGTTAAAGCATCATTTTAAAACATTAAGTTTTACAAAAAAAAAGTTTTAAAGAAATAGAATAAATAATATTAAAATACTGAAAAAATTATTAAACAGTAGAAACTAAATATAACTAAACATTTGGTGAACTAACTGAATGAATATCAGGAGCATTAATAGATTCATAATTAGAATAAGCATCATCTGAACCTGTTGAGCTTGGTGATTCTGCAGTAGAAGATTCCAGATCTGATGTAACTAAATTAGAATCACCACTATTTGATATAATTGATGCACTTAGGTGACTCTTACGTTTCAGTAATCTAATTTTGCGACGTGAAGCTGATAAATCATTGGCATCTGTTTCTCCAACATGTATAGAAACTGACTGATCTTCTTCTGATATTGGAGATGTATTGGTAACAGTATTATAAGAATTTATATCATTCTCTTCTTCAGAAATTTCCCTAACAATTTGATCCAACGCTAATTTTTGTCTTTCTTGAACTTGTAAATTATGTTCTTCATAAACACTTCTTGATCGAGTAATTAATTCAGTTAATCTATCACCACCCAAATGTTTCGATGAACGTTTTCTATAAAATAATAAATATGCAGCACTAGAAATTGCTCTATCTGGCGTAGAAGAAGTAACTCTAGAATCGTCATAATAATACCATGAATTATCAACAAAATTCTTAACATAAGCAGTATAATGACCGCCACCAATACCACCAAAATGATTATCAACAGCAAATAAATCATAAATCAATTCTTCACCATCTTGATTAATGTTAGAAATAAATGGTTTCATATCAAGACCTTCAATTGGGAAATCAACAACTGCATCAATCTTATCGCTAAAACTTCTTTGATTTTCAAATCTTTTTAAATGAATTGTTAAAATATCTGGTGTTGACCAAATTTCAATTTGTTTTGAAGCTTGACGATGTTCTTTACATTTTGAACAATACCATAAATCATTTTCGCCCAATACTTCAGTTTTGGAGAATAGATTTAGACATTGGCCTAAAGTAATTGTATCATCTTTTTCATTAGCTCTTGCAAGTTTAGATTGTTCAACTTCTTCATTAATTATAGGTTCTGGATTATCCCAAGTATTTGTTCCACCTTCTTCTTCAATACCTGTGAAAAATGTATTAAAACTATCAAGATCCCATTCACATATCAATGCAGTTTTACCATCAATCAAATTCCCTGATTTTAATGATGAATCATCTGATGAACTTCGTTCTGAAATAGGAGTGAAATATGGATTAATATTTGAACTTGATGAATCAATTTGATTATTTGAAACATGAGAACCTAAAATGTTTTGAATTGAGCTATCTTGTGGTAACATTACATAATTAGATAATTCTTCATCAGGAGTTGGAACTTCAACAACATCATCGTCATCTTCACCACTATTTTCTTCATCTAATTTTGCTAATTCTGTTGATAAGTCGTTTTTTTCGACATCTATTGGTTGAATTGAAGGTGAAAGCATTTCTTGATCATTTGTATCTAAATCTAATTTTTTAGCATAGGTATAAAACATTTTCTTATTGCCACTAACTTTATCCAGTAATTCAGGTAAATTAGTAAAATTATTATTAGTTGATGGAGTCCATAATTTGAAATCAGTTTCTTCTGAATCATCACTAAGTCTATTTGGATAATTGAACGTTCTTCTTGAATATGCATGTCTAGTATTTCTAAATTCTTTTGATGATTCGAATAATTTAATCTTGAATGCATAATCACCTGAAATATCAGGATTTGATAATGAAATATCTGATTCATAGCCTAAATCATGTTCTTTCAGTGTAAGATTTGAATTATTTGAATTATTTTTATTTTCATTGGTATTTTTTTCATTATTATTAACATTATTAATATTTTGGGCATTTAATAATGGGAAATCAATTATTGTAAATTGTTCATTATTTTGATTAGTACGGATCTTTGAAAAATATTTAAATGTACTTAGTTGTTCATATCTATGTTCTAATTTTCTTCTAATTGCACCAAATGATTTTCTTTCATTTTCATCAAGTGTAATGAAGAAAGGATATGAAAATGCTGAAGGTATATTGCTTTCACTCTTCAATGTACTTATGACTGGTACAATTAAATCATTTGGATTATATTTAATTTCATACATAACAACAACATCAGTATTTGAAATTAAATCAGAAATTGGTAAATAACTTGATTCAGACGATGAACTTTCAAAATTTTTATAGAATTGACTATTAAAAATATCGGCTGCAAATAAATAAGCTGGATTTAAATCAAGTTTATCAGCAATATATTGTTTTAAATCACTATATGTTGAACTTTTACTCATTTCAACTTCAAATAATCTAAATGAGCCTTCTTCTAAGAATAAATTTATTTTATATGACCATAAATTTTCAATAGGTAAAGGTAGAGTTAAATCACTAAATGGATCAAAAGTAATTGAAGTTTTAGAACAAATTGGACAAATTAAAGTTGATTTATATAAACCAGTAAATAAATCAACTATTATTGAATCATTTCTTAATGTATGTTGATGCCAGCTATCATGAGCTAACTTTCTGATAGCATCTAAATTATGAGCATCATTTTCATTTAATTCAGCTTTTTCAGTGAACGGTTTTTTAATAATTCTATTTAAATCTTCATGTAAACCATCTAATAAAAATGCTAAAAATTCTTGTGAATCTTGTTGTTGATAACCTGAAAACATTGAATTAAAATATCCAATAGTTTGTCTGAATTCTCTTGGTGATATATAAGAATTTCTACCAGTTCTTTTATCAAATAATGAATGAATTAATTTTCCAAAACTTATTGCAACTTTACCACTCATACCTAAAGGATTTGTTGGATTTAATTCTTCTTGGAAAGCATTATATAAGAAATATTCAGCCAATTCAGGAACATGAACAAGACATTGTAAAGCAGAATTCATATAACAAGTATTACCTAAATTTTGTAAACCAATCATACCATTTGATGAAGTTGGAGGGAATTTTTCAAGATATGTTGATGGCCAAAAATTTTCTTCTTCATTATTTGGATTTACTATAACTTTTTCTTCAATTATTAAATGATTTTTAAATAAACCTGCTCTACCTATCCTATCATTATAATATCTTGTTTTTATTAATGCAAGTTGTGATAATTCAATGAAAGTTGATGGTGTTATTTGATAATTTAAAGTATCTAGATTTGATTGATTGTTTTGATCATTACCAACTATCCATACTCTATACTGTTTTAAATTATTATTATTATTATTGTTGTTGTTGTTATTGTTGTTGTTATTCTTTTTATTATTTGTTGTTGTATGTTGTCTTGATTTTAATAAATGTACTGAATATTCATATAAATCTTTGAATGTATTTAATCTACTAAGAACAAACAATGGTATTTTAGCATAACTTGTACCATAACCATAAGATGAAATTGAATTTGTATCCACTACTAAATGATGAATATAAAATGGTAATCTTTCATATTCAGGTTCTAATTTCCCATTATTCATAACCATATATGTTATTATAGGTTGTGAGTTCTGTGTCATACCATACCATTTAACAAACATCTGGAATATCTCTGGACATACAGCAATATATGGATATTGTTGATGGTCTACAAACAAACCATCCGGAGTCAATATCTTTGTAAGATCCATAGGACCAAGATCCAATACATTATCAGTTGAAGGTATACCAGTTCTAAACTTGTTGAACCATTCTTGAGGTATCACATTTACTTCATCGCCTTCTTGAAAATCAAGATGTTTATCAAATATTTCTTTTATTATTAATCTTTGTGAATGAATATCATTTGAATTTGTTGTTGATACAGCGTCTGAATAAGCTGACTCTTCACTACCAGAGGAGGAAACAGAACCTCTTAGACCCAATGTATTATCATCTGTCTGTATAGAAGGACTGTTATTCTCCACTTGGTTCAATATTTGTTGGTCTTTATCAATCTCCATTGTATTTTTAGATGTTATACTTTATTTCAATAGGCACAATAGGCACAATAAATAAAAATTCAAAGGCAAAATAATTTTAAAGCAAGTAAACACAGTGAGAGGTATAACGTAGATCAAGACTTCAACTAGATGGGAAATAAGTAGTGTTAGGGAATATTTAAGAGTCCTGAGCTGATTATAAAGATAAAAGAAGAGAAGGATGAATCAGTTGCTGCTGACTCTTTGTTGTTTTCAAGTTTTTTTAATTAACGATTTCAGTTTACGCTTTTTTTTTTT
>JAJMKZ010000373.1:0-35892 GCA_030564005.1 Ruyongia tratensis | reverse complement strand
TTTTTTTTTTTTTTTTAATTTCTATTACTCATCTTATGTTGGATAATTTGTATTTGTATTTTTATGTTTATGTTGCTATTATGGTTGATTATTATTAATTATTAATTATGCCATTTCTTCTTTTTGATTTCGCCACTATATAGAGTATAGTTCTACTTCATTATAATCTAATTGTTATTTAATTATTAATTCACATTTACACACATGGCTTTCTATTAGTTTGCTAATAATTTTGAAAAAATTTTTTTTTTTTATTTATTTGGCGTTTAAATCTTTATTTAACACAATTTATATATGTATTCTATTCTATTCAATTCTAATGATCTAATAACAATTATATCTTTTGTTTGTTTGGTAATAAATAATTTAACAAAGAGTAAGCAAAACCTGGTAAATAAATTAGCCATTGATATTCTACTAATTTATTTATTAATTCTTTTATTTAAAGTTGATGATAAAAATTAAAATATCCATAAGATCCATAAATTTTTTAAAAAAAAATTAAAATTAACACACCTTTTTTTAACTGTAATCTTTTTTAAAAAAAAAAAACATTTATTTATTTAACCATTATTAAAATTTATTTAACCGAAAAAAAAACCTACAACAAAGATCTCTCAAATAGGTATATATAAATCTAACATACTAATTAAATATAATATAATATAATATAATTCATGTACATAGTAATTTAAAAACTTAATTAATTAATTAATTCATATAGTGTATAACTGTAGTAAAATGTACTAGATTAAAAAATTTGTAGTCTATTACACCTTATAAATGCCATTTCTCACATTTTAGTAGTTCATGGTGTCTGGATTATTTAAATTTTTTTTATTTATTTATTTATTTTTATTTATTTTTTTTTTTTTTTTTTTGAACCCGCTGGCATTTTTTTTTTAACTAGTAATACTTAATTAAGTAAAAAGATTAAACTATATTGAAGTTTTTTTTTTGATCTTAGTATAAGGTATCCCCTGATCTCTGTTGAATATACTATACTGTTTACTGATGTCTTTGGATACTCCTTCAATAGAATTACTGCCCATGCACAGTACTGCTAGAAGCAGGTCAAGAGACATTCATGGTTTATCACCTTCTGTATCACAATCTAATCTACCTTTAATAATAGATAAAAACAATAATAAGAATGAAGAGAGAGATAATCATCATAACCATAAACCATCGTTAGCTGTACATGATAGACCTCAATTCATGATCCTTGTCATTCTATACCTACTTCAAGGTATACCTGTTGGTCTTGCCTTTGGTTCAATTCCATTTTTATTAAAATCAAAATTAACTTATACTCAAGTTGCATATTTTACTTTAGCTTCATATCCATATAGTTTAAAATTATTATGGTCACCAATTGTTGATGCAATTTATAATAAAAAAATTGGTAGAAGAAAATCTTGGATTGTACCAATTCAATTAATATCTGGTTGTACTTTAATTTATCTTGGTCAAAATATGGGAAAATTATTATCAAATCCTTCTAAAAATTTAAATTCAATAACTTTAACTTTTTTCATCCTTGTTTTCTTATGCTCAACTCAAGATATTGCTGTTGATGGTTGGGCTTTAACAATTCTAAGTAAAGAATCTTTAAGTTATGCTTCAACTGCTCAAACTATTGGTTTAAATACTGGTTATTTTTTATCTTTTACAGTATTTTTAGCTTTTAATTCATCAGATTTTTCAAATAAATATTTAAGAACTATTCCAAAAGATTATGGTTTAATATCAATTGATCAATATTTAAGATTTTGGGGATTTCTTTATATTATTATAACTTTTTTAATTTTATTCTTTGTTAAAGAAGATCCATTAAATAATAATAAAAATAATAATAATAATAATAATAATAAATTTGAAATTTTATCATATGAAAATTCAAATTCAAAAAATAAAACAATTTTAAAATCTTTAAAAAATGTTTATAATTCAATGTTTCAAATTTTAAAATTAAATAATGTTCAACAATTTATTTTAATTCATTTAATTTGTAAAATTGGAATTCAAGTTAATGAATCTGCAACAAATTTAAAATTATTAGAAAAAGGTTTTAAAAAAGAAGATTTAGCAATAACTGTTTTAATTGATTTCCCATTTGAAATTATTTTTGGTTATTATATTGCAAAATGGTCAACTGGTAAAAATTCTTTAAATCCTTGGTTATATGCTTATCTTGGTAGATTATTAGCTGCCTTATTAGCAACAATTGTTGTTTATACTTTCCCAAAACCAATTGATGATTCAGAAACTGTTGAAATTTCAAAATTTTATTTCTTATTTGTTATTTTTCAACATTTATTAGGTTCTTTTATGTCAACAATTCAATTTGTTTCAATAAATTCTTTTCATACTCAAATTGCTGATCCTTTAATTGGTGGTACTTATATGACAACTTTAAATACTTTATCAAATCTTGGTGGACAATGGCCAAAATTTATTGTTTTATCATTAATTGATTATTTTACTGATGCTAATTGTATTATTTTGGATAAATCAAAGATTCCATATACAATTAAAGAACAATTTAAATCAAATACTGAACCTTTAAAAGAAAAATGTATTAAAGATTCAGGTAAATTAGATATAATAACTGATGGTTATTATTTAACTAATTTCTTATGCATAGGTATTGCTCTTGTTCTTTTCTTTGTTTATATTAAAAGAAAAGTACAACATTTACAAAGATTACCAACTTCTCAATGGAGAGTTAAAGAAATTTAATGAAGTTACACGTTTAAAATTTAGACTTACAAAATAGATAACATTTTCTCATAAATTTGTTCAACATTATATACATATATTTTTTTCTTCTTTATTTCATAAAGTCATATTATATTCATAATTTTTTTTATAAATCAATTAACTAATTGATTATCTTTTTTTTTTTTCTTTATTTTCTCTTCTCTTTTTAATTAATAATCTAGGTACAATAATATAAATTATCATACCCATATTACCTGCAATTAATCCAGTTAGTTTTTCTCCAAATGAATGAAAATGGACACTAGTTACCAATAACATCCACCACCAAAGCATTAATAATGAAATTAATAAAAAAGTTGAATTCTGAATTAATAATTTTGAAATTTTTAAAGATTTTTTAATTTTGGAATCATTTGTTGAATAATAAATTGAACTAATTCTATTCTTTAATTCAACTAATTCATCAATAAATTCAAATTCAATCAATTCAAACCATAATAAGATAGAACTATGAACAAGTAAGAATACATGACCACTTGGATCGTGACCTCCAATCCATTTACCTTTAACACTTCTACAAACTTGGCTACTACTAATGATTTCCAAGGCTTCCAATTTAGTTCTGAATGAAGATTCAACAGATGATGTATCACAAGAACCACCGGTTAATATAAAGATTCTATCCATGATTGGGAATCCAAAAAACCATTGTGTAAAGAAGATCCACCAAATTGTTGCAAGAAATAATCTTGTCATTGATTTTGAGAATTTTTTACTATTCTTAATACTTGATTGATGTTGAAAAATGAAATAAATGAATACTAAAACTGTCCAAAACCAACCATTTTTAACAAATATGATATTAAATATGTTTCTCTTATTATTAAAATAATTTATTCTTGATTCAATTGTTGATACAAGATTGATGATTTGTCCTAGTATTATTGTGAAAGGGAACAGTAGTACAATTAAGATTTCTTTTATTGTAAGTGTTGTGATTCTTGATACTCTGTGTAATCTGTTATTCATAGTCCTGAAGTTATTTGAATATATCTGTTCTCTCTCCATTGTCAATTGATCTTTTTTTAATTTTATAAGTTAATTACTTTGTTGTAGTTGATGGCAAAAATTGAATTTTTAACAAGAAAAGAAAAATAAAAAAAACATAGAGAAATATTAAAAACCTTTTCAATAAACATCATCATAAAACTTAGATATACACGTACAATTACAAAGATGGAACAACCTTTACCAACAAGATGGGAAGTCGAGTTAGAATTCGTACAGTCTTTGGCAAATCTACGATACTTGAACTATCTAGCACAAAACAAATATTTAGAGGATGAAAGATTCTTAAACTATTTAAAATATTTAAACTATTGGAATAAACCTGAATATTCAAAACATCTAGTATATCCCAACTGTCTCCATATATTGAAACTACTACAGACTGAATCCTTTAGAGAACAAATTATGCGACAAGATGTGGTGGGACAATTGATGAATGATATGGTTAAGAGGTGGAGAGATCCACAATTAACATTCGCTGCAAGTCCATTAGAAAATGAAATAAAGAAAGAAAATAATGAAGATGAAAATAAAGAAAATAATGATAATCAAGCGATAAAAGTAAAAGTTGAAAATCAAGGAACACCTGCAAATATAACAACAAATAAAATATAGATCGTTGTTTTTTTTAAAAAAAAGAAAAAGTTATGCTACAATCAATATAATCAATGGTTTTAAGAAATAAATAATTAATATAATACAATCATTATTCATATACATTATAGTAGTATTAACACAGGTTATTGGAAACCATTAGAACTGAAAATTTGGTTGATGTGGTTATCTTTGGGGGTATTAAAATTATATTTGGAAAAAAACAAATTCAGGAATATGAACTTTATAAAAGGTTTAATGCACTCTCTATATCTTTTTGCTTATCAACGACTTCTTCTGTTGCTTCATCTTCTCCTTCCTTCTTATTAGTCACGGTAGTTGTAGTAGTAAACAATGTATTTATCTCTTCTATCTTCTCCATAACTTGATCTGTACTTGAACTAGTAATATTGTTTTCTAATTCATCAGTATTTGAATCTGTTACTTGATCATTATTATTTTTGATTAAACCTAAATTCTTTAATACTTTAGCACTTTCAAAACTCAAATATTTCTCTCTATCATTATTATATGTCAAATTATTCCTTTGTGAATGATCAATATTTATAATTAATTCATCTATTTGTTGATATAGTTCATTAGTTTGATTCAGTAGGTAATATAAAGTTTCATCCAATGGACTCAGTTGTTTCAATATGAGTATAGATTCTTTAGAAAGTTTGGTAGGTTCAGTTGATGTTGAATCAATATCTGATAAAAATTGAATGGATTCTTTATACAGATTTAAAAGTCTTTTGATTTTTTGAGATTTCTTTATTTGTGCCAATAATTGTTTCTTTATATATAGTTGATATGATATCTGTGTCAATATATGTTTTATCTTGTTATCTAAATCTTGTGATCTTTCATTTATTGAAGAATCCAATATCACATCTTTATAATGTAACAATTTTATTAAACCTTTACTTGAAAGGTTAGAGGGTATGTTCAAAATGTTTCTAAGGGTGTATAGTTCAAATTTGTCGAAGTTCTTGTCTATGGAGCTTTCTAACAAAGTCTCTAGCTTAGCAGTACCGAGTTCTATATCTTCATTTGAGATCAACTCATTTATATTTTTTGAATTTAATAAATACTGTTCCACGCTCTTGGTACAATCATACATGATGGAGTTGATTGCATTGATGACATCGTCTATGAACGTTATCGGTGTGTACCCTAGATGCTCAGTGAGCAACTCCATGGATCTATCATCTGGAGCTGACATGGTTCTCACTAATTTTCCACTTCAATCTTCCTAGTATTTGTTTTGTTTTGATTTCTTTGTTTACATTTTGTATTGTGCTCATTTTTTTTTTTTTTTTTTGGACCGGTTTTAAATTTTTGAATTCCGACCCATTTTCAAATATTTTTATCAACATGAGTTTTTCTTTTTTTTTTAATTGTTTTAAAGATTATTATAAAACATATTAGTTAATATATTTTCAAAATTAATATAATTAAGGATTTAACTTATTTGGTATCTGAGTTTCGATATCTATAATAAAGTAAATAAAATAATTCAAAGAAATTTCTTTTAAATAAAAGAACATTCAAGAGTTAAATAAACGTGACAAAATTTAGTTCAGAATAACCATCACAAAGTGAAAACATATTATTAATAATGATAAAATATACTCCATAACACTCATATATAATCATGTATGATTAGCAATATCCTATGTTTATATTAGTATTCTTTTTGATTGTTTTTTCTATCAAATTGATGTTTATCTATGCCATTTTAGTTCTATCAAGTAAAAAGTTTTTGCATGAATGGTGTATAATTTCACTAATTAAAATGATATAACTCCAAATAATTTAGTGAGAAAATTATAACTGAGTATCTAATGTATAAAAGTTCAATTGGTAAGTATTTAAAGGTATTTAGACCTCCAAATCGAGTCTTAAAATTGCTCTTCTATAGTTTTTTTTTTTTGATAGTAACTAGACTTGATCCCCAAAATAGATAAACCTAACAACTAAATAGAATCAATCAGACTCAATGAGATAGAAAAATGATTGATAATTCATTTGATATATTGTTTGTGTATGTATTGCCTTTCCTTGTTGTGTAGTAAGGCCAAATTTTTAGTTTTGACGCTTTGACGTTTAACGCTAGCCTTTATTCAAGCCACTCTTAATCCTACTAAAGAGCTAAACTTATTTGGAAACAATGACATATTATAGATGTATATGATTGTTGATATTATGAATGCAATCGATTGATATATATACTTTACTGATCTATTTTAGACCAAATTAGTATCATTAAAGACTATAAAAGATAAATACATGTGTTTTTATCCTGACCGAAAGAATCAAGTTTATGTCGATTTTGACAAGTTCCTTAAAAATTAATACTTTTGCTTCAAACTAAGTTCATATGATAGAGAAAAATCACAATATTATATCAAAATTAATAGCTAAGGTATAACTCTAATGTTTTGTTGTAATTTGCAAAAATAAAAGATTTTGTATGTGTTCAAAAATAAAAAATCTATTATTCCAGGTAATAAATTTTATTTTTTTTATTTTTGTTAGGAAATATTTTTCCTGCATTATAATAAAAACAATAATTATTCTCTGTACTTTGTATATCGATCTATCCAAGTATAATATCTCTCACAGTTATTAAACAAAATGTCTAAACGATCCATCAATCTAGGGTTTGAAGAAGATAGTGATGGTGAATTAGAGGATGAATTACAACACAATAATAAAAAACCAGCATTTCAATCAAAACCAATACTGATACAGCAAAAAGAGGAAGAAGGAGATCCAAACATTTATCAATACGATGAAGTATATGATGATTTAAAGGAGAAGGAAAAGCAACAATTCCAAATTGAGAATAATATCGATGATAATAATAAAGAATCAAAATATTTAAATAATCTATTAACTGCAAAGAAAAAGAGAGATGAAGATAAATTAATGATTAATCAATTAAAAATTGAAAAAGAAAGAGAATTAGAAGGTAATAAATTTGATGATAAAGAAATATTTGTTACTAATAGTTATAAAAAATTCAAAAATAAACTATATAATCGTGATAATGAAAATAATGAAAATAATGAAAATGATAATGACAACGAAAATAATGAAACTGAAGTTAATTATTCAAACCCAATAAAACATAATAGTAATGATTCAGTTCCAATAATAACTACTGAAACTGGTACTACAATAAATAATGAAGAAAAGATTAATATAAAACCAAAATATAAATTAATACCAAAATTAACAGGAAAAGAAATTGAAGAGTATAGACAAAGATATTTAATACGAAAAACGTGAATAATAAATAAATTTAATAGAAAAAATATAGTTATAACTATTAATAATTAATATATAAATGACAATTCCACTTTTAAACTCTAATTATATCTATATTTTCTTTTTGAATAAACATTAAAAAATGCATACATGTGAAAAAACTATTCTTTCTCTTCTTCTTCGTTTTCTTTATATTCATTAGGACAATACTTCTTCAATAGGTTTAATGATTGTTCTTTTAAATCATCATTATTTTCATATAAATTCTTTAAAATATCAATACAAAATTGTTTAACTGGTGGTCTAAACATAATTAAAAATTGTAATGATTGAAATCCTAAAGTTGATCTTTGTGGATCAATACAAAGTGATTTAACTCTTGAAACTAATTCTTCATCTAAATAAGGTAAATCTGATAATAATCTAATAAAAATTTTACGATCATTTGATTCTAAAAATGGAATTAATGAATCTAAAGTTTTAGAACACCATAATAAATAAATAGGTGTATCTTTAAATCCATTATTAAATTCACTAAACCATTCTTCATTTAACCATTCAATTAAAATATCAATTCTATCATGAAATTTTTCCATAACATATTCAAATAATGAATTTCTTAGTAAATCTTGTGATTCTTTATCATTACTTAAACCTCTATTAATTAATCTTGTTAAAATTGTTAACCAACTATTCTTTTTCCACTCATTAATTGCAACCATATTTAATTTATGTGAACCTTCTTCTTCATTTGTACTTGTTGTTGTTGATGATGGTATTTTTTTTTTAGATAATTCAAAAAAATTATTTAAAATTAATTGTAAATGTTTATTTTTATCTTCAATTGTTAATTTTTCAGGTTCAGGTAATGTAAATGAATCAATATTATCAAAATCTTCTTCATCTTCATTTTCATTATTTTCATCATTATTATTATTATTAATTTCGTTATCATTATCATCAATTATATCACCAGTATTTTCTCTTTTAAAACTATCAGTTGGTGCAATACTATCTTCTTTAATATCAGGAGTTGGTGATTTATTTTTATTCATTAAATCAGTATATCTTGCTGATAAAATACTTAAAGCACTAATTAATAAATTTGGATCAACTTGTGTTAAACTTGTTAAAGCTAAATCTTTTAAAATGTTTGGATTAATTTGATTTAAATTTAAATTTAATAATGGATTATTTAAATCAATTAATCTATATAATTCTTTATATGAATCATCATTTGAAATTAAAGAACTATTTGGAAATGGTCCAACAACAGGTTTTTTATTATTTATAATTTCACCAGGTAAATCAGTTAAAACACCTTTCTTTCTTTGTTCAATCATATTTGAATCAATGGTTTGAACAATTTTACCAAAGTTATTAATTATTTTACTTTGGTTATGAGTTAGTTGTCTTAAATAACCAGCTTTTAATGAATAATTTAAAAAATTTCTCCAAAATCTATTAAAAAATCTTTTATGTAATTTAAATTTTAAATTTGTATCATTATCAAATTGAAATTTTTTTGTTAAATCAAAATTAATTAATCCATTAAAAATTTTATTTATAAATTGTGATCTTTTTTGAATAATAAATGTTAAATTATTTAAAACACCAATATATAATTGTGAATTTAAAAAATCATCTGTTAATATATATGAAAGTAATGAATCTAAAAGTCCCGAAGCTTCTGCATCTAAAGCAGATTTATTAAATAATTGATTATTATCAGGAATAATTGATATATTAATATCTGAATTTTTATTTTCTTGTGAATTGTCATTTGAAGATATTTTTTGTCTCTTTCTTCTTGGATCATCATTATCATTATTACCATTTTGATTAGTATTTGAATTATTAAAAGATGAAGGTATTGTTTGAACAATTATAATTTTTGACATTAATTTTAAAATAGCTAAATTTGAACCAATTGACCTTATTTCATTTATATTTGTATTATTTTCATTTAATGGATA
Organism: Ruyongia tratensis; assembly: GCA_030564005.1. Classification (NCBI taxonomy): domain Eukaryota; kingdom Fungi; phylum Ascomycota; class Saccharomycetes; order Phaffomycetales; family Wickerhamomycetaceae; genus Ruyongia; species Ruyongia tratensis. Next base: position 26,254 of record JAJMKZ010000373.1, on the reverse strand, counting down.
ACAAGTATTAAATTTTGATATTATTGAAGATTTTAAATGATTAAATAAATTAAATAAGTTTGAATCAAGAGTTTTAACAATTAAATCTAAAATAATTTCAAAAATTGAAGTAAATATTAAAACAATATTTTTAAATATTAAAACATCTTGAATTTGTGAATATTTAATTAATAAAGGCAATAAAATACCACAAAGATCTTGCTTTTGATAAAATGTTAAATTTAAATTCTCTTTACTAAATGAATCTAATAAAAATTTCGATATCCATTGTTGAGTTTGTAAATTTTGTGATGCTTCACCAATTGGTATAATCATTGACATCACTTGTGGATACGTTGCTGGGTTAGCTAGTGCCACCTGCTTGGCCTGTATAAGGTTGTTTATCTCAACACTGGCCATTATGAGATATTAAAACTCTTTTAGTTCTTTCTTTGATTTGAATAATAAATAAATGTTGTTGTCTTTTTGATTATTTTGATTGAATTTCCAAAGAAATTTTTGTTTAGTGCTGAAAATTACGCGGTGTTGTGAAATGTTATTATAGGAGTCCACAGTAGTTCTCAGCACTAATAACAAATTTAACTACTACAACTATTTATTTAACTTTTATAATATTTATATTAAATCTATCATAGAATATATATATGTATGGACTCTATAAAGTATACCAAATATTTTATTTTATAATTTTTTTAAAAAGTTATGACTAATTCATCATCAAAATAGCTTTTTCAAATATAGTAATATTTATCAACTCTTTCAGGTAATTCACCATCAGGTAAAGCACCTCTTTCTAATTCTTTTGGAACTGGATTTGATTTAACATAACCTGGAGTACCTGGGAAAGAAACATTATCAATTGATGGCATGTATTCACCTTCAGAAAATTTACCATCAATTAATTTTTTCCAAGAATCATGAGCATCTTCAATAACTTCCATTGCCATTGTTGCATCGACATAATTACCACCATAGCCAAATTCATTAGCTGGTTTACCATCTGGAATTTTATAATCTTTGAACCATGAGATAGTACCTTGTAATAAACCTGGACATAATCTTTCAACATCTTCAATTTCATTAAATTCACTAGCTAATGGATCTCTAACATCAATAGCAATAATTTTCCAATCTAATTCACCACCATCAATTAAAGCTAGACCACCTAAAACTTTACATTCTATAACTTCTCCAAATTTAGCGACTCTTGAACCAATTTCACAGATATCTATTGGGTCATTGTCACCTTTCCAATTAGTATTTCTATCACTAATTGTTGGATCATCCCAACCTTCAGTTGGATTATCCCAAGTTTGTGGAATTGAACCATAATTATGAATATAACCTCTCCAAGGGAATAAATTTTTAACAAATCTTAAATGACCTTTTCTAACATCTTGAACTAAAGGATTAAAAGGTAAAGTTCTTGATATTTCAAATTTAGCATTTGTCCATCTTGGAATTTCAATAACTGCTTTAATTGTATTTGTTTCAGGATTTAAATTAAGTGGAATATCATGGAAATAAGAGCCAATTTCACCATTATCTAATTGAAGATAACATTTAAAATCATCAGTATATTTAGCACCTACTTGTTTTGTTTTAAGTGATCTTGAGAATAAAGATGTTGTTAAAGCCAGACTTTGAGAGGCTTTAGAACCCAATCTTAATTTTGTGAATAAAGACATTTGTAACTAGTATAAAGTTTGTATGAATAATGAGGGGTAATAAAAGGTAGGAATAGAAAAGCAAATATGTATAGGATAAATGAAATTCAAAGCGGAACTAGCCACATATTTATAGTTTGTTGTAATTGGATGGTGAAGTTATCTATCTCACTGTTAACCATCTGATTTTTTTATTTTTTACTAGACAGCAGCTGACTTATGATGGACTGACAAATTTTTTTTTAGTTAAATCGTGTCGCCCTCCAGACTTCCAACAATTTATTTTTTGTCACGTGATTTTCATATAGTAATAAGGTACTTTTAGTGTTTTAAAGATAAGTTCATTATATTTAATTGAAATCCCCCTTTCAATTCTAATTTCTATATTCTATATTTTTATGCTCTGCGTGTGTGTATTTATCCCCTTTGTAAACCAATCTATTACAGTTCTTCTCTGTAAAATAGTCTAACGCAGTTTTAATCAATATACCTTCATTCAGTCTGAAAAACGTTGTCACGTGAAAAAATCAATTTGTCTCCAACATTAGCTAATGTAGCTTTAGGCTATTATCATTTAAAATTTTTTATTTAATTATATTTATATTAATTGGTATCATTTGATAGATAGTGTTCGATTGATATTAATTACATACGTATTTATCTATGTTAGCTAATAAAAATTTGGATCTTTTTAATGTTTTTTTTGAAATCCCATAAAAAAATCTCTGTAAATATTTTTTTTGTCTCTAAGTGGGAAACAAAAAATTATTTCAGTTTTATCAATATTTCTACTTCAAAAAGAGTCATTACCTCTCTATATCGTGAAAAATGTGTATATTTTTCATTAGAACATAATTTAACTCCATATCTTGCTTTATAATAAATTAAGAAAAGAGAAAATTAAACTTTATATATAAATTTTTAAAACTTAAATAGTACTTATTTTCATTTTAATCCCTCTCTAATATGAATAATTTCAATGAATTACAACTGAAGTGCACATATAAAATTTATAATTATTTAATATTTATATTTCTCCTTCCTAATCTTCATTCATAAATCATTAATTAAAAATGAAAAAACAACATTGATTACTCTATATATAGATTGATTTTTCTTTGGTATTGTATTTCTTTTATTTCATTTTCTTCTTTATTTTTTTTTTTGTTTTTTTTTTTTTTTTTTTTTTTTTTTTTTTTTTTTTTTTTTTTGTTTTAGTTCATCCATTATGAGATTGTAATCTATCAACTTCAGACTGTAATGCTCTTAAATCACCAAGAATATCAGCTGTTGAACTAGTCTTGAAATTTGATAATGTAGGCCTTAAATCTGGTATTTGACTTTGTCCACTATATTGGAAACCATGAACTGCTTGATTATATGCATTGTTATTGCTTATACCATTTTGAAGAGGTGGTGCTGTAGAGTTAGGTAATTGTGGTACAGAACTTATTACATATGATGAATTACCTCTAGATGGTGGTGGGGGTGGTGGACTTCTTGAAGATAACAGTTGACTTGTAGTATTGGATCTTGATCTTGGAGCAGGTGGGGGTGGTGGTGCAGATGATGATAAATTTTGAGTATCATGTATATTGTTACTATTGTCATGATTTGTATATGGAGTCTGTATTAATGGTGATTGAACTCTAGTTATATTAATATTTGTATTATGCAAAGGATCAAATGCAACTGGTGATGACATAGATCTATGTCTTCTACTTTGAGGTGGAATAGGTAATGTAGAACGCATTGAGGAAGACAACGAGCCAGTCATTGTTGGTGTCAACGGTTTCATATTTCCAAATGATTGTTGTTGAAGATCCTCATCTGATGATGATTCATTTAATGATGATGATAAAATTCTTCCTGTTGTTTGTGGTTGTAATAATGTCTCTGTAAAATTTACTGCAGCAGCGGATTGTCCATTAACTCCATTTCCATTAGCATTATTCATTGTTGGTACTGGCGATGGCGATGGTGAAATACCATCAAAGAAAACAGAAGGAATATTTGATGGAACACCATGAATTAATGCACTATCAACATTTTTAATATTTTGAAATGTATTTGTATTTGGATTTGGAACTTCAGCATCTTCATCATTTAATTTATTGATATTAATTGAAGGAGTTGTTGTTGAAGCTTGTTGCTTTGGTAAATTTTTTAATAATTGATCCATTGGTAATGAATAATCCATTTTAACAGGAACTTCAACAGGTTTTGATAAGCTTTCAGGAATTTCTTTGATTTCTGGTTCAACTTGAACTTGGTCAGAAAATTTAACTCTTTTTGATGATTTCTTTTTATTAAATACTTTTTCTTCGGTTGGTGTCATGCCAGTTAACATAAATTTTGTAAATGAATCAATATCTAATTTTGAGTCAGAATCACTATTATTACTCATACTATAAAATCCTCCACCATTTGTATCAGTTGGTGAACCACTTCTACTTAAATCATCTTCCTTTCTCTTTCTTGATAGAATTGACTTGGGTTTGGGTACAGGAGCAGGTATAACAATTAACCTTCTTGATGGTAATTCACCTAAAATTGTATGAGCTATAACTCTTAAGACTGCAAAAAATTCACCAATTGTTAAACCAGATGTATTAAATATAGATTTTAATTTCTTTCTTATATGTTCAGATAAATGGAAATTATTTAAGAAATTGAAAACATCCATTAAACTAATTTCTTTTGTACCTCTTGTTAAAGTTAAATCATTATACCATCTTAAATAAGTCTTAACTTCGTTTTCAGTTAATTGTTCAACAGTTAAAGTCAATGGAATTGAAATATCATCCTGCTGTGGAAGATCTTTGGAGGCATCATCTTTAGCATGAGAATCATGATTGAAGTGAATGTTTAAATTAACAGAAGCTGTATGACCACCATTTGCAGTTGGTGCAGGAGAACTAGTAGGAGTAATTCCAAAAGAAACAGGTGGAGGAGGCAAGCTACTGTCTGATCCAATCCCTGCAATATTTAGCCAATCAAACCCACTCATCTCTCTATCGTCTTTATTGCTAGATCTTTTCTATAGGTGTGTTGATTTTTAATGAGTGAAAGGTTGAAGGTAGTTAGACTGTTTGGTTTTTTATCTGATTAGCTGTATTTATTTTATTATTACTTTCTTTCAACAAAATAAAAAAAAAAAAAAAATCGCTCCGGTTTGATTTCATTCCGGTCTACAAGAGATTTCTGTTTGGATAATGCTATTATTTACTTTCTATACTATTCACATAAGGATACCTGAGTTCTTTTTCTTTCTGTTTCTTGCTCTCCTTATCACACGGTAATATGTGAACGCACAATAGCATGCAAAGATTATAAAGAGATAGAAAAGAATCTTGAAAATAAATTTAAAAAAGTTGAAAATAGATGTAATTACACCATCAGGTTGTTGTGAAGCTTGTTCTGTTTGTTTTTGATATGTAGACTTCTTTTTTGACCGTGTTCTATTTCTTAATCTTTGTCTATCTTTAGATCTGTTTTGTCTAGCATTATTGACTCTATTAACTCTTAATTTTTTTTCAGCAGCATCTTCAGAATCATCAATAAATTTAGTAAAGATTTCATCAATTGTTGAAATTTTATCACTCTTTGCTTCATGATTAAAATCTTTTTCAATTGAATAAGTATTGACTTCATAAAGATCAACAGTTTCAAACATTTCACCAGTAGCTGCACTAAACCCTAAAAATTTATCTTTTGATAATTTAATTGGTGTTTCAATATCCATTGTATTAAAACATTCTCTCCACTGATTTTCACGGATCTTATAATCTAAAGAAACAATACCATTAACGTAGATGAAACGTAGTTCAACTGGTTTTTGTTTTGGATTATAAAGACCTCTAATTGGACATGAAGCTATAGCATTTGATTGACCATCATGATCAACATCATAAGCTGTATTACCATCACCTCTCATTAAAACAACATAAGGGAAAGCAGTATTTGGTAATTCATTTCTTGGTGAATTTTTAAAAGTATCAATGAATAAACCAAGACCATTAAAATAATCTTCAGAACCAAAAACTGGACCTAATTCTAAAGGTTTATCGGTTATAAACATTGCCATACCATCACCATGATGATTTCTATTTGAACTTGTACCATGAATATGAACTTTAAATTCAATTTTGAAATAATCAGTTGGAATTATATCTTTTGAGAAAATATTTGATTCTAAATGTTGTTGTTGAAAAGTTAATCTCAAATAATCATTATTCTTAATCAAAAGATCACCATTATTTATCCAATTATCAAATTCTTTCTTCTTATTTAAATATGGCGCCTTTAAAGAATGTGATTTGATTTGTGTAGTTGTTAATGAAGGTGAACTATGCAAGATTTCTGAAAGTAATGAATGTGAACTTAAACTTAATATATGATCTTCATCCGCTTGATCTAAGTCATTATCACCTTTAGATGATGAAGATCTAAAAAAAAATAGGTATATAAAGAATACCAAGACAGTCACTATCAGCTGTAGAACCCTATTTTGATATAGAGGTTTGTTATGTAGACGTGCCATTTGGGTATAGATCTTTACTGGATGAATTGACTAGTTATAGGTTCTCCCACCTTTTTAAATAAACAACAATTTTAAAACATGTCATTTTGTTAGTGCTGAAAATTACGTTTTTTCCAATCTTTCCTTTATGTGTCTCAGCGTAATTTTCAGCACTAACAAAAGCTGCTACACATAAATTTTTCCAAAGACAAAAAATGTAAACAAACGAAATCTCAAAGTTAAAGAAAAGGCGAATTAATACAAAGTCATACTAACCATTGATGACTGATGCAAAGTACTGGTCCTTTGAGCTAGTTCTCAATACTCTCAGTACGCTACCCACTGATGAGGAAATCCTCACCGCTTTGGATCAATTTTTAACTAAAAACGAAACTTTAATTTCAAAAGCTCAAATCTTTGTTAATGATCCAAAATCAACAATTACTGGTAATAGTATTACTGTCCGTGATATTAAATTCACTATTACTGATGATTTGAAATCTATCTCTGACGATTTATCAACCCTTTTGAACATTGATAAGCTGGAATGTGCTAGAATCATTCATCAAACAATTCAAAGAATTCCTGAAAATGAAATTACTGAACAAAAAAAGACAGAATTAACAAAAGATGAAAGAAAACAGTTAACAAAGACTCAAAATTATGTCTTATATATATCAAAGATTTTAAAAGAAAGACGAACAATTATTCAATTATCCAAAAAACTTCTAAATGATGAACATATACCTGTACTAAATGGTAAATATTCAAATAAAATTTTATCAGATCCAATATTTATTGTTAATATTATTGATTCTTTAAATACTTTATCAACAGATTTAATAAATTCAAAAGATTCAGAATACTTTTCTATAATCAATCATGAATTATCTTTGACAATAGTTGATTTATTAAAATTATTAAGTTCTTCATTAATTCCAATCCAAACTTTAGAAACAAATGTTATTAAATGGTTTCAATTTCTTCAAAAAACACGATTTTTATCATCTTTAAAATCAACTGTTACTGATGAAATATATCAAGAAATTCGTTCTTTAATAACTATTTCATCTTTGTTGTTATTTGGTCTAAGTACAAAAGATGATAATTTTGATCCATCAACACCATATTTGAAAGATCAAGGATCAATTAAATCTATAACAGAAGCCTTAACAAGTATGCCAATAGATTCAATTATATTATATGCATGGGGTTTAATTTTATATGAAATAGATGAAAATATAACTTCAAAAATATTTGGTGATAAATTTGCTGAAGTTCAAGAATTTTTCACTTTTAAAGCTGCTGAATTAGATGTATTTAATGACTTATATATTTGTCAGTCAGTATTAAGTTATGATAATTTTTATTCTGCTATATTATCATCATTTTTAATTGCATGTGTTCCATTCATTAAAGCTACTGATAAGATTACAAAGACTTATTTATCTATTTTAAAATCTGCGCCAGATTCATTTGTTGAAAGATTCTTTACAAATCCTGAAACTCAAAGAATCTTATTATTATCAAAAGCAAAATTCCCAGAAATAATTACACCTTATCTAAGGCTATTAACAATAAATGGTGGGTTGGCTAATCAAGAATTATCAGTCATGTCAAGTTATATGAATACTGTTAAATCAAATCAAATTTCATATGATGTTAATTCTGATGATGATAGTATCAACCTAAAGAATGGTATTTATATAAAACCACCGTATGAACTTAATAATGAAGCTTTATTATTCTTACCACCAAATACAAAAGGTAAAATATTCCCAACATCTGATTCATCTACTGAAGCTATAATTTTTAATTATGAATATAATGGTTGGTCATTATTAGGTAGAATTTTGCAAAGTGTTACAGTTTATAAAGAAGAAGAAAATCTACTTGTGGTTATCATCGATCTTATTTCAAATACTATAGATTCATTAGATCCAGAGACTTCAGCTGATATATTACAAAGCTTAAGTTCTTATATAGATGATGGTGATATTTTAGATGTCATATTAAAATTATTTGAACAATCATTACATCAAAGAAGAATTGTCATTTTATCAAGTATTATTAGATTTTTGATTTCATTATTGCATAATTTCCCTCATGTTGTTTGGGCTCATTTAGTTAGATCAGATTTATTGGAACATGGTGGTAGAGGTGGTTTAATTGCTACTATTTTAGGTGGTGTTGAAATTGTTGCTGGTAGTTATGATTTCACTATCTCATGTCTTGAATTATATAAAGAATTAGTTCATGACTGTTTATCAAATATTGATCCAGCATCATCATTATTCTCTCATAAAGTTGAAGTTCTACCCAAATTTACTTCTCATGTGATACAAGTCTTTGAAAGTTTCATGTATTGGAATTACGAAAAACCTCATCAAAAATATCAAATTGGTACATTAATCATTGAAAGTTTCTCAAAATTATTGAACTCAGTATATGGTATTGAACCAGAAACTGTACCTGAAAATAAAGTAACAAAAGTTTTATCAAGTTCAGCAAAAAGAGTTATAAACTCATTTACAGTTTCATTACCAGATGTTAGAACGATTAAACCATTATTAGTTGCAGTAGATTCGCTTTCTTCAAAACCATTAACTTATGATACAACAGGAAGAACAGGTTTCTGGCTTGACCAATGGGCAAGTGGTTCATTGAACTTTTCAAAAATTGTTATTGCCATTAGATCAGTGATAAATGATACTCCTTCAACTTTAGAAAAATCATTGTTTGCTAAATCACCAGAACTAGTTGATGCTTATAGTTTACATATGTCATTAAGAGTTTTAATCATTCAATTATTAATTCAATTAGTCAGTGGTAAATGGGCCAATGATCCACCTTCATTACTCTCACATTTAGGTGATCACTATACCACAGTTTTATTAGGTTGTTTATCGTCAGATTTAGAATCAGAATACGATGATTTAAGAGTTAAAAAGAAGTTATATGATTTCTTTTCTGCTACAATTGAAGGTAACCAAAAAGGTTTATCAATGATTTTCTTAAATGGTCGTGATATTCGTAATACATCAAGAGATCAAAAGACTATTTTGAACATATTGAAGAAAAACGTCAAGCATTTAGATTTTTACCCAGAATCATTAAGTATCCATCTACTGGATGCTCTAGCATATGCATTTAATTCTTGGTCATCAAGAAGAGAGGATGATGAAGATAAGGAATTTATAGATGTTTTAGTTAAAAAAATTAATGATTTCAAACCTGAAACTGATAGTATACTTGATAATAAAGAAATCATTCAAGAATGTTATAAATATAAGTTGAATTCAAGAATTACTGAAATCTGCGCACTATTCATTTTCACTTCAAAGAAAGAAAGTTCTGCTAAGGCAATCATTGATATGTTAGGCTCTTCTAATGTTCTACAATTAATCAAACCATTATATCAACCATTTGGTTATCAAAAATCATTACATACAGATCTAAATGCTAAATTTGAAGAAAGATGGCCAGGATTAAAACTACAACAATTTATTCGTTCTCCAATCGGGATATCTTCTAAATACGGTGAAAGTGCTGTTTATGATTTGAAATTATTAGATGAAATGTTTAAAGATGATGTTTTCTGGTTGGGTAATGAAGATATTGCTAGTTCGAGAGAAGAAGTCATTGCCGCTAGTGTAAACTTACAATACGTTTCATCACAAATCAGTGCTGCAAAGTCATGGGGTGCTTTACTAACTGCCTTTGTTAAGAGATTTAAAAGCAGAGATACATTTATTGATGTGATTAAGAAACTATTAAATGCTAATATTGAAGAAGGTTTAGAAGTTAATCTTTTCCATGAAGTTTACAGAGTTCGTTTAGAGTTATCATTTTTTTTCATGTACTCATTATCAGAAAGTAAGAAGTACACAGATGCTGAAATCAATGAAACCTTAAGCTCAGTTTTACAATTAATTAATTCAACAGATGTTAACTTTATTGATAATTTATCACATTCCAAATCAGATATTTATAGACCTCTTTTAAGAATGATCTCTAAATGTTTAGCTTCATCAAAGGGAAATTCAAAAATTATTGAATCATTATCTTCAGAATTACTTGAATTCTTTGAAAATGTTATTGCTAAAGGTACAACTGTTTTATTGGAATCTATTCAATCAAATGTTGATACACCAGATATTGGAGGTAAAATTGAAGATTTATTCTTAATCATTTCATTATTCAAAGGTTTGATTGCAGCTAGACCATCAACTGCATTCTTATCAAGATTATCTACTGTTCTTGTTGATTATGGCACATTAAAGGCATTATTAAATACTTATTCAAATTCACATTCATTAAAGGTCAACAATGAACCTATTTTTGCCGATATAACGTTATCATTCATGTTAGAACTTGTGAATATAGATGTTATTGCTGAACAATTGATTTCTGCTGGGTTGTTTTCAACCTTGATTCAAAGTCCAATATCACTTTCAATCCAAGAAGGTAATATATTTGTTCAAAATTCACCAAAATATCATCATATTTGGAGTAATGGTTTATTAGCTATGATCTTAGTTTTATTGAGTAAATTTGGTTCAAGATTATTACCAGAGATTTATGTCTTTGTTAATTACTTTTCAAAACAATTTCATTCAACTATTAAGAGCTGGTCACAAGATTTATTAGTTATAACAATTCCAGCATTATTGGAAACTGAACAAATAATTCTGTTACAAAGAGCATTAAAGACATTATATGATGATTATGGTGTTCCATCAAACAAATTTCAACAACAAGATTCTGTTGTTATCATTCCTGATTTAGATACTGAAACAGGCAGAAAAGCGTTATCACGCTCATTATCAAATTTACTAGCGCATCCAAAATTCTTATCATCAAGAGTTATTCCAAGTACTTTAGAAGAACAAAAATTATTTAAAGGGGAAGATAAAATACGTACACCTTTAGTTGAGCAAGTCGTTGAACAAATTAATGAGATTAAAGACTCTCTTGTATATTCAAATTCAGATTAATATAAATGAACTTATTTCTTGTTTAAAAACATTGCTCTAAAGTCGGCATTAGATTTACCTGTAGATGCATTGAATGTTGAAGATGTAGGTGTAGATGTAGTTTGTGGAGTTGATGGTGGCTTCGCTTTATTCACTTGTGTAGTTGATATGATTGCTTTCTTTGATCGAACTGATGAGGGAACCATAAATCTATTGATGATTGGTTTAGGAACTGGTGCTTTATTATTTGATTTTTTCATATCTGCCATTGTTCCTGTTTTAATGTTATAATTTTGTAAAGCAATTCCTTCTAATTTTAGCGATGCAATACCAGCATTTTTGGCTTGATCAAAGACGATTATGGCACCGTTGTATTGAGGTTCTAAAATCACATCTTTAACTTTTCCAACTTCAGAACATACAGTTTCAATTTGTTTGGAGTTTATAGTATCAGGAATATTTAAGAAGCAAACCACATTTTCAGAATGTGAAAGATTATTAACAGCTTTAACTTGTTTCTTTTGGTTGATTTTTGATTTTGGCATAGCAATGGAGACACTTAAAATTCTTCCTTCATATTTACTATCATTTAACTCTAATGATTTTTCAGCATCTTCTTTGGTTTCAAATGTAATGAACCCATAACCATCATGTTTCTTTCCCTGTTCCTTATTATGAGAACTTAATGGCAAACTAATTCTTTCAATTGTACCATATTTTCCAAATAAATTTGATAAAGAACATTCTGTAACACGGAAAAAGTTAAGACCAGCAACATGAATTTCTCTTCCCTCTTCAATAGCGCCTGTTCTCTCAGCTTTAAAATCTGGGTTCGAGATTTTAACACTCAGTTTGTAACCATCGATATCTCTTCCGTCAAGTTCTTGGATAGCATCGTTGGATGATTTTGGGTCAATATATTCGAGATAACAGAAAAGACGTTGTGAATTGAATTTTAATGAAGGAAATCTAATTTGAACAATTGTTCCAAATTTTTTAAATAATGAACGTATTGAGGATTCATCATATGTTGGTGGATAATTAGTTACAAATAATGTAGTGTATAACTCTCTTGATACTCTTACTTCTTGCCCTTTAATCTTCTTAAAATCTCTTGTTAAAGCTCTATCAACTGATTTCACATCCACAAATTCAACAGTAGCTTCAGTGTCACTAACAGTTATTATTTCTCTGATATCACCACAATCTTTAAAGAATTTTAAAATGTCATCGTTTGTTGTATTAGTTGGTATTTTTTTGATAATAACTTTACAGTGTTCTCTATCTCTTGCTTTTCCAGAAGTTATTGATTCAAGTTTTATCTTTTTAGAAAAGTCATCTTCAATATCCAAATCCATATCATTAGAATTCTTTCTTTTCAAGTCTTGTGGTTGACTCTCTAATGGTATCTCATTATCATGCCCTATTTGAACTTCATTTTGTTCCTCTTCCATTTCTATTCTTTTATTTTCAAGATCAACCTTCTTTCTTTCAATTTTCAACATTATATCAACATATTGTTTTCCATCACCATGAAGTTTCACATATCTTTGAGCTTCATCAAAGATTCTTTCTGGCCAGTCCAATTGTTCAGCACGAGTTATAGCAGCTTGAAGAACTTTTATAGCTGAATTGACATCACCGTGTTGCTTTTCAAAATAATGATATAAGAGCCAACACTCAGATTGAGTTGTAAACTTTTCAAAAGAAATCATTTTATAAATATATCTGCAACTGTCTAAAAGGTCTAAAGTTTCATAAACTGAAATTATGAATCTCTCTAAAGAGTGATATATGTCATTTTGAGATAAAGCTAATTCAGTATATTTCTCAAGCTTCTCTATGAAATAATCTATTCTAATCTCTCTTTCTTCTGCTAAAAGGTATTTAAAATCTATTGCTAGAATATTTATTATCAACATTTTAGATTTATCATAACTATTTTTGTTTATGATATTCATATCGTCTATTCTTGCTTTTAGGTAAAAAAACTCTGTATAATCGTAATCTGGTAAATAGTTTAAAATTTGTTCAAATGCAACAGATGATTCATATACCCTCAACATAAAAGATTTGCAAACTTTATAAATTTTTGGTGGTTCAATGTTAATTTTATTCAATATACTGATATATTTTGTCCATAAGTTCACTATTACTTCTTCAGATTCCATGTGTAAATCTTCAATCGCACGAGTTATTATTGATTGAACTAATTTTTCACGACGATCTTTCTTCTTCAAACTCATGAATAAATCCAAATAACTATTCCAAAATGATAAATCATTGTTTTTAAATTCAGTGGCTCTCTTTAATTCGAATAGTTCAATAGTAGTTTGTAATTCTTGTATATTGTTAAATAGTGTATTGGCAGATTGCATTACTTTTTGATAATCATTAGCAAAATTTTGAGAAACAAATGAAGAATACTGATTGAATGTTTCTTGCAGATACTTATTTGGGATAGACAATCTTTCTAAATAATATTGTTGGATCAATGAAATATTATTTTCATCATTTGTCTCTTTTAAAATATTGATCACCCTGTTAAAAGCTTTATTGGTACTATAGTCATACATAACAGCTTCATAATAGTATTTTTCTTGATCAATAATATAGCCATGTGTTATTCTAGTAGTTTCATATTTATCTTCATCTAGTTTAATGGTTATAGTATATTTCTTTTGAATTGCCTCGTTAAGAAAGGATATAAACTTCTCATGGAAATCTATTGAATGGTCATATTCTTGACAATTGATGAAAAACTTGTGGATAGTATCAAACTTAAGACTATGATCTTTCTCTTTGGTCAGTATTTTGTATATGATGTCTCTTTCTAACCTTGTAGGAGTAAACTTTGTTAGGAAATCATTTATTAACTTTAATGATATGTCAGTAAAAATTGAGCCGTCATGGTCTATTTTCTGAATTAACCTAAGGAATTCATCTCTTTTATATGTATGAATTATAGATTTAAACTCATGTTGTATTTCATGCAATTGTGCTACTTCATCCATTGTGATAATTGTAGATATATAAGTGTAAAATTTTAATTGTTGAGTTCGCCTTTGTTTATATTTCTGCTCTTCTAAAAAAAAATTTTTATGTACCAATTTTTACTCAGCTCATCTCTTAAAAATTGTGTCTTCACAACTTTACAACAACTAAAAAGGTATAGGACAGTCTTACTCGATATAGTATGGACAGTAAAGGATACTTGCATAGATATGGTTGGAAAGAAGGTGAAGCCTTGAAGAAAGGTGGTATTAAGAAACCTATTTTAGTAAAGCACAAGCAAGATAAAAAAGGTATAGGACATGCTCCAAAAGGTAATGCTGATAATTGGTGGGAGAGACTATTTGATGGTCAACTAAAGGCATTAGATGTTAATAATGATACAGATAAAGGTATTAGTTTCAAGCAAGAGAAAGTCGTTGCCTCTGCTATGTCAAAAGCTGATTCTCCTCTATATAGAATGTTTGTTAGAGGTGAAACATTAGCTGCTACAAATGGTAAAATAATGGACTTAATTAAAGAATCACAAGAACAAAATAATGGTGTCATAACATCATTAACAGAGGTTAAAACTTCATTCAATAAAACAATCTTTAAAACTGATAAAATACCCAGAGATGAAAAATCAAAAAAGAACTCTAAGAAACAAAAGAAAGTAGATGAAGAAAAGAAAGATAGAAAGGAAAAGAAAGATAAAGATAGGGAAAAGAGTGAGAAAAGTAAGAAGAGTAAGAGTAAAGAAGAATTAAAAGACACAAAGACATCAGAAAAGAGCAAAAGTAAGGAGAGTGATGACTCTGGTAAATTAAAGAAAGAGAAGAAATCAAAATCAAAGGATGAAAAGAAAGAAAAGAAGAAAAAAGAAAGTAAAGATAAATCAGGATCATCTAAAAAGAGAAAAAGAGAAGATTAAGCTGCATATTGTTATTCTACATTTAATTGTTTTTATATTTAAAACATCCTCATATTACATTTTCAATTCATAGAGTTTGATATTTATATATAATAAGAAATAGAGATCATATTTATGCTCATATGGGAGTCTATACCTGTGAATTAATTGTGATATTGATGAAATTCATGATTAATTGTAGTATCTAACATTTTCTATAATAGGTTATGGTGTCAGGATGTATATATTTTAGTACCTTTAGCCAAATACAAATAAACATTCAGAAATAACACTTTTTACTTTTAAAAAAAGCATTGATCAATATGTGTTATACAATAAAGAGTCTAACTCAGTTGTTACTCTTCTAGTAAAAGAACTTACACGCTAAGATAGAGAAATAAACACGTTTGTCACCATACAATAGTAATTTTAGTACTGCTGAGAATTAAGAAAAATTAAAATCAAAAAACAGCCAATACCTAAATAAAAACACCTAAGCTAAGCTTCATAAACTACAAAAACCAACCACTTCAAGAGCAATGGGGTCTCAATTGAATACACCTCATAAGGACGATAACTTTGTGCCCAAACCTTCATTAAAAGATGCAACAGAGACAGAAAACTCCACAATAACTGATGATACTAAAAAGGATCCAAAATCATTCGATAAACTGTTACATTACACTGGTTACTTGGTATTAATAGGTATCTTTCTCAAACTTCTACTGCCATTCCTTCTCTTCTTCTTCATATTTATTATATCGATCTTTACAGCTTTAATACTGGGTGTTTTAATAGTTAGATTCCCTCAGGATGAACCAATTGACACACAAAAGAGATTTCCAAGACCCTTATTCGTACAAGAGGACAATTGGTTAAAAGAGTTGAAGCAATTGGAAATTGATAGACATTCAGGTAATTGTATATCAACAAATCCAGTGTCAGATAATTTAACATCAATAATAGACCTCATAATTAGAGACTTTGTCATTTCTTGGTATCAAAATATAACAACTGATAATATTTTCCCTAATGAAGTTAAAATTCAAATGAAGATGATATTTTCAGAGCTTGAATCAAGATTATATAATATAGATGTTCCACAAGTATTAGTAATTGAAATCATTCCAATTATAACAAATCATTATATTTCATATGTTAATGCAGAAGAGACTGTGATTGGTGAAGGAAGAAATCCAACATTTACAAAAGAATTAACATTGAAGGTAGCACAAGAATATTCAGCAAGTCATCGATTGAATCCATTTATTTCATTAAAGAGTTATAATGATGAAAATATGAAAAAGGCTTACTCTAAAGACAGATGTGTCAAGTTTTTACCTTATTTATTATCAAAAGAAGAATATGAGGCAACAATAGTGAGAACATTGGTGACAGAATTATTAACAAATGTTGTGCTTTTACCAATAATTGATCTCCTATCCACACCTGATTTTTGGAATCAAACAATAACAGATATAATTACAAAGACTCTTAAAGACCGTGATCAAGTAAGAGAATTAAGATATGCTATTGGAAAACAATATGATGATCCAACTATAAAAAATAAAATTTCACAAGATCAAGCAAATAACATTTCACAATTGATGAGCAAAAATCCATTATTGGTCAATAAAGTTACACCAAAGATGAGACAACCAGATTTTGAAAAATATTTAAAAGATATAGGAAATTGTAATTCTATACCTGAATTAAAACAATTAAAATATGTTATTGCAGTTCAAATAAATAGAACACATAAGATAAATTCAAAATCTGAAAAATTCCAAAAATATTGCAAAAGATTAACAATTACAAAGACTGTTGTTGATAAAAAGTTATTGAATCTTACAGGAAATGATAAAGACTTAAGTAACTTTAATAAGAAACAATCAATGATGTTGAAATCAGATTTAGAAGAATTCATCAACAATCTTTCTTTAGAGCAAATATTGAGTAATCCTGCTTCATTATCATTTTTTATGGAATTTATGGAACAAAGAGGTAGAACACCACTATTACAATACTGGTTAACAGTTAATGGTATTAAAGATCCTTTAGAAGATGCAAGATCTAAAGACTATGAAAATGAATTATTATCATCGTCATTTGATATGAGTGGTATAGATGATATTAAACAAATTTTTAAACTATATTTTGATAAAAAAATTTTGAATCTTTCTCAAGATACTTATAAAGAAGTTCAAGAGTTCTCTAATACTCCAAAACCAAAACTTGATCAATATATAAATGCAAGAAAATTGGTTCTTATGGAACAAGTTGATGTCTTTAATAGAATGAATGAACAAGATTTACCAGATTTTAAAAATTCGGATATATTTTTAAACCTTTTAGCAAATGAAAGTTTTGAGCAATCTTTAATTAATGAAGTACATAATGATGATAATTATACATTAACACAGGATGATATTCCAATGGAAACAACTGAAGAATCATTAGATGATTTAGAAAATGCATTGAATGAAATTATTTTAGATGATGAAAAAGAGCAAAAGAATGGTGCAAAAGGTGAAACAGTTGGTAATTCAGTATTAAATAATATTACAGATAAAGCAACAGGCTCTATGAATGAATTAAAGAGTGAGATATTTGGTGATGACTCTAAAAGATTCTTAGAAGATAAATCTAAATTATTTGATGATGATGAGTATGATGATAAATTCGAAGGTGATGAAGACGACAATGACGAATGTACAGATACCCCAAATGATGATTCTAAAGTTGATATTTACAGTTCTCGTGATTTACTGAACCTTAAAGATGAAATCAGTAAATTAGATCTAGAAATTTCTAAATTGACAACACAATCTCAAATGTTAGACCCATTGATTCTGAAAGCTGAATTAATTAATAATACAAGTGAATTAAGAATTTTGAAGAAATCAAAAGCAAGTTATGAAAGGGAAATTGATTCTAAAGAACTTTTAAAACAACAATTAATCATTCAAGATAATGATAATAGTCTTTATGGTAAAACAACTATTTCAATTGATTCGTGGGTTAAAGAACGTGCAAAAGGTCATGATTACATATTATATGTAATTGAAGTTCAAAAGATACCTTCTAAAAATGCACCAGACAAGAAAGTTGGTTGGATTGTTGGTAGAAGATTTAGTCAATTTTATAGATTGAATGAAATTTTGAAAGAACAGTATTCAGAAGTTGAGAAGATTCCATTTCCAAAGAAGAAATTGATTTTAAGATTTCAAGAAAAATCACAAATTGATCAAAGAAAAAATCAATTAGAAGGCTATCTAAAGAAATTAATTGAAATTCCTGAAGTTTGTTCAAATAAAGATTTTAGAAAATTTTTAACTGCAGAAGATTTCCAATTTAATGAATCAAATTTAGAAACTGTTGCTGCTCAACCATTATCAACTGCCGTTTCTATTGCCTCTAGATTTAAAGCAAATGCTGAAGATACTGCATCAAGATTATATAATGCTGGTTTATCATTAGCAAATAAAGAATTGAGTTCAGAAAATTTAACAACTATGGGTACCACTATAACTAATAATTCAGAACCAGTATCATTAGACTCTTCTGTTTCTGATATTACAAAGATAGATTCATCTGGTTTACAAAAAGAGATGGAAGCTTTTAATAACGCTGAGTATTCCTCAAGAAATGAAAAGCCTAAATCATTTGTTAAGCCAGTGACTGATTTAGTTATAGCCTTGTTTGCACTTAATCGTCCAAATACTTCATTAAGAGGGAGAGCTATTATTGTTATTCTGCAGCAATTATTCGGTAGTACAATTGAGAAAAGAATCAAAGATTCAATTTCTGGAATGACAAAAGAAGATAAAATTGATGATTTAATTACAACATTTAAGAATATTTTATGGCCAAATGGTAAATTTAGAGAATCTACTAAACCTAGAAGCAATAAAGATATGTTAACCAGTAAACAGGAATCAAAACTATTATTTGAAAAATTAATGAATGATTTCTTTTCCAAAATTGTTGGACAAACTGCTTCTAAAAATGCTAGTAATAAAATTCATTCTATGTTACAAAATGAAGTTTTAAATACAGAGTTGATTTATGAAATTATTGATAAATTACTTGATATAATATTTCCTGAAATTTCACAGAAATAGCTAGGAGATGAATAGATAAATAAAAATGTGCATTAATTAGTAAAAACTCTATAATGTAAATATTAATCGTAATTCATAGCTCATAAGTTCTTTTGACCCAATCCAAATTACCGGAATCCTCTTCTAAAATTCTCCTATCAAGCAAATAATCATATCTAAGAATTTTATTTAGAGTTGTGTTTCTTTTTTGTTGTATTTTATTAGGAAGAGACAATGTGTTAAATTTGGCTTTCTTTATTGAATTTTCGTAAAGAGTATCATCAAGATGATCTAAATCTTCATCCTTCTCTCTTTCATGATCAACTTGTTTACTCTTCCTTTTTCTCATAGTTCTATTCTTAGAAGTACTTTGATCTTCAGAAGAATCATCATTGTCTCTCGCTTTATCTTTCTGAGGATTGTAATCTTCATCATCTTCGTTATCAACCTCTTCAAACACAGGAATATCATCTTCATCACTCTTTTCATCTTCTTCTAAATCATCGGAATCAGAATCAGAATCAGAATCATAATCATGTTCTTCTGTTTTATTTGCACTAGAACTGTGTGAATTAGATTCTTTCTTATGGTCACGTTTGTCTTTAATTTTGACACTATCATCACTACAATTACTATCTGAAGAGTCACTTGGGTTTTCTGTGGAACTATCACTAGAAGATGTGTAACGTTTTGATTTCCTTCTCTCATTTTGACGTTTCCTACTTTTCTCTGTTATTTCTTCTTTTGTGGCTTTTATAAACTTTTTCAAATACCCATTAGCACCATAGTTGAAGAAGTTCATTAATTTAAGTTTAAATTTTGAATCATTTTCATCTGCTAATAACGCAATTTCATTCCAAGATATTGAATAAGGTAGCTTCTCTATAGAAGGTTCAGGACATTTTTCCATTATTTTATCAATCTTTGCTAGAATTGAATCATAGAGAATATCAGGAGTATAGGGTGCATCAACAACAGGTTCAACATTGAATTTAGTAAACAGTATACGTTTTTTCTTTTCATAATTGAACTTAGCATAAAGTTTTCGTTTTACCAATCTATCAATTTCTATTTTAAGGGCTTCTTCAGCTTCTTTGATCTCTTGTTTCTCGGCGATTTTCCTTATTCTTTCTTCTTGTTTAGCACTATCCTTGATATTTTCTTCATCATCCTCTGAACTCTCGTCCTGGTTTGTATTTTCTTTGTTGCTTTGTTCGTCATCATCTCCTTCTTCTTTTTCTTCTTCTTCTTCATCATCTTCTTCTTGGTCACACAAAAATCCAAAATCTTCAGGCTCGTCAACATACATTCCAAGTGTATCTGGTTTTGGTACATCAGGGTATGTTGGCCACCTTGACCAACGAGGTGGTGGCATTGATGGATCCATTAGATGAAGCAGATGTAAAGAATATAAATGAACAGCTAAATCATACTTGTACTCCTTTTGAAACATTGCCAGCAGCTTTTTTGCTTCTGCTTTCACAGCAGCAGTAGGTACTTGTGAAACATCATACTCTTCCTTTTTCAGTACGACCTTGAGAGGATCCATTCTCTCTCAGTGCTTTAATTTGTTCTGAATTTTGATCTTTATAAGTAAAAAAAGTAGTAGAAGTAAAGTTTTTTTTTTTTTTTAGGGCAAAATAACAACAATGATTTTTGAACTTAACATACTCAATTTGAAGAACAACAAAACAACAACTGAACAAATATCAATTAAACAAGATGTCAGACGAAGATGGAGATGATTTTATGATGGAAGATGACAATGAATTCTTTGAATTTGAATTTGATAGTGATGACGAAGATGAGAGTGACAACATTTCTGCAGGAAATGGCTCTGATGCAGATGCTGATGGGGATTCACAAATGGTTGATGGTGATGATAATGGGAATAAAATTGATAATAATGATGATCAGAATAACTCAGTAGAAGTATTATACTATAAAGCAAAGGCTCTTAAACAAGAGTCACCTGAAAAATCCATAGATATATATCAATTGATTACAAAATCAAACAATAATAATGATGATTTATTATCCGAAAATGAAGTAATTGAATATAAATTTAAAGCTTTCAAGCAATTGATGAAATTATATTACATATCAGGTTCATATGATCAAGTTTTGTCAATAATTGATAAAATTCTTACAATTGATGATTTATTTAATGCTAATGAATTAACAAGAAGTTATTTTGAAGATAGTTTATCAAGAATCCTTGATAAATATACAAAATCACATAATACAAATAATAACAATAAACAATCGACTACAACATCACAATGGGATCTTGAATTTTTGAAAAGATTTACAAATAGTAATGATGGAAATTCAACAAGTTCTAATCAAATTATTTTGAATGATAGAATTCGATTAAAGGCAACATTAAAAAGAGCACAAATCCTTATTGAAGAAAAGGAATATTCACAAGTTCTATCACTGTTGGAAATTTTATATGAAAAGACATCAAATAAGAATAGTAATGGTAAGACAATGTCAGATGTTACTAAAAATACATTTCTATTAGAATTATATTCAATTGAAATTTTTGTTTATAATGAATTAGATAATATTCAAAAATTAAAAGAAGTTTATGCTAAAACTTTAAAAATTCAAAGTGTTATACCACATCCAAGAATCAATGCAATAATTAAAGAATGTGGTGGTAAACTATTTATGAGAGAAGAAAATTATGAAAAGGCATCAGGAGAATTTTTTGAAGCATTTAAAAATTTTGATGAAGCAGGTAATCAAGCAAAGAGATTAGAAATTTTAAAGTATATGATTATTTGTTCAATTTTATCAAATGATGGACAAAACGGTTTTGGATCTAGTAATGGGAATTCATCAAGTGGAGCATTTGTTAAAAGAAAAAATAGTTCAATTACAGAAAAACGAATTATTTCAATAAATGTAAACAATCTTAAAACTTTAGATATAGATAAGCAAGATAATAGTATAATATCTGAAACACCATTAAATAATCTTAATCCAACAAGTTCTATCAATGCAAAGAATTCAATTGAGAATAAATTTAATTTACAAGATAATGGAGAATCAAGTATAAAGATTAATAAATTTGAGAGTCAAGAGATTAAATATTTTTTAAATCAACCAGAAATTTTAAAATTTATGAAATTAATTAAAATTTTTAATAAAAATGAACAAAAGAATGCAAATTTTAATCTTACAGATTCATTAAATTCAAATTCAAATTCAACATTAGATATTTCAAGTAGTTCAGCAAATTCAATAAAATCAAATATTAAAGAATTTAAAAAGAATTTTGATATTATTTTATCAGAAGAAGAATCAAATAAATTTTTAATTGAATTTATGTATAAGATTGATGAAAAATTTAGATTAATGACAGTTATTAAATATATTAAACCATTTAAGAAATTACAAATTTCAAGATTGATTAGTGATTTAGAATTGGAAAGAGTTAGTAATGGATTTGGAAAAGAAATGGTTATTGATATGCTGTTGAGATTAAAGAATAATGGAGAATTAAAATGTGTTAGATTAGATTTTTTGAATAACGTTCTATATAATTTCCAAGATGTTTAATTTGCTTTTTAATTTTGATAATGATTGTTTTTTTTTTTTGTGATTTCTACGTAGAATTTTTTTTTCTAAAAAGCTTAATTTAATATGTACATTTTATTTTATTTTAATCATTAGTAATAAAAGCTTTTTGTTTGATTCTATATGGTAAATATGGGTTTAATATATCATAACATTAGATTATTTCTTGCCTTTAGTTTGAACTGGTTTGACGGTTGTTTTTGAAGAAGGGACTTGAATTTTAAAATCTCTTATTGAACTTAAACCTAATAATTGATTTACAATTTTTGATTTTTGGTGCTCACTAATAGTATTATTATCATTTAAACCTTTGAAGACAGTAGTTGCATTAAGTTTTAAATTATCAAGAGTAACACCAAATTTAGCATTATTCTTAGCAATGGCTTCTAACTGTTTAATTAATTTTGGAGTTATTTTAAAATCATCTCTTTCACCTGATATTATACGTTTAGAGATTGATTTTAGAATTTCTGAACCATTTTCATCATTAATATTTGAAGCGTTGATAGCTAAACTTGTTATTGCTGAAACGTTATTTGCTGAAAATGAATGATGAATTATAGTTTGGGTTGCCATTTCAGGATAAACTTCTGGGGATAAAATTTCTTTAATTGATAAAGAAGATGGATGGTATTCTTCTATGTAATGAGAGGAGTTGAACTGTTGGAATTTAAGTAAAGCATCAACATTACTTCTAGCAAAATCAAACTTTGATTTATGATCTCTCTTTTTATTATTGTTTCTACCATTTGGTCTTGTTGGTCTTGGTCTTGTTGGCCTTGGACCATTTCTAATTGGTGGACCATTAAATTTTTTTGGTAGTCTTCTTTCAGCATCAAAATTTGAAGATTTTGGTGGTCTTTCATTGTTATTGAATCTTGGCCTATCATTATTATTGTTATTGTTTATGAATCTTGGTTTTGCATCTTTATTGGATTCTTTTATAGGTTCAGATGATGGAACATCAGTGTTTCTTGGTGTTTTTTTTGTAGCTTTTAAATCAGGTTTATTACCTGAGTCTTTTTTATTTCTGTATCTATTACCTTCATTATTTGATCTCTTTATACCTCTATCAAGCTTTTTATTTTCAACTTCAGTAGCTAAAGCTTTAACTCTATCCAAGATATTGGTGATATCATCTAGGGTGTACACCTTTTTAGGTTTAGAGGAAGAGTTGAATCTGACGAAAGTTCTTTGGTATACAGACATGATTTCTTCAATAGAACTAACGAAACAAGTGTTAAAACTCTGAACTTTTGAGATGAATTTGTTGTCGAAATAAAATAAAAAAAAAAAAAAAAAAACTTTACCCGGAACTCTTTTTTTTTTGGCTTACATAATTTTTCTTGTTTTGGAGCTTATAAACTTAAAAAGAACAAATTAGGTGTTTTGATTTTGATTTGTGACTTGTGACTTGTTCTAATTCCTCTGATGGTATGGGTTCAGTTCAGAATTGATCTTTGAATGGTGTCTTATATTAACAGGCTGCACAGGGTGCCCAGAACAAGGAGAGTTACAAGACTAGTTTCAATATCTTTCTTCTTAGTGATATTTTTCACCTTTATACGATTTTTAAAACCTAACAATAACAATTCAGATTTTTATGGTGGTTTACAAGGTCCAGAGAGACATGCTGCTGTTGAACTTCAACTGATGCTGGAGAATAAGGGAAATGGAAAACTAACTAATGTCAAATCTGTTGAAGAAAATTGTAAATGGTATTGGGATCAATTAGATATTCAAGAACCATTATCACCATATAATGATTCTCTTTATATGAGAAATTTATCAGCAATAATGAAATTCACAAATAGATATGATTTTAATTTTGATAAAATGGCAGATGATCCTAAAGAAATTCAATCTCTCAAATCTCTAAATGGTATCATTGATTATATTCAACTTTCAAGAAGATATTTAAAATGTTTTATTAAGTCCGATATCTGTACTGATCATAAATTAGAATCAAATATGTTCCCATGGTTAACTTTCATACCTCCAACTATAACTTCTATACATAGAGGTGAATCAATTCCAACTTTTGAATATGATGACTCTGATTGTTTCTTAACTACTTTGAAACATAATCTAAAAGGTGATGGTATTGTTCTTACAGGTAGTGAAGGTCATTTTAGAGATATTTTAAGCCTTATTATGTTGTTAAGATCTTTAGATATTTCATTACAAATTCAAATCGTTCATAATAATGAATTTACACCATTTGTTCAATCAAAAATTAATGAATTTGCAAGATTAGATTTATTTAAAGATGATTTTAAAAATCAAATTAATGATATTTTGAAAATCGAAGAAGTTTATAAACAACTAAAAACCATAAAAAAGAAGTTCCCAAAAATGAATACTGATACTGATCTAAATTCTAAAATGTTTAAACCAATTGATGTTACATTTGTTGATATTTCAAAATCTGTTAAATTTGATGAATATGAAAAATTCTTTACAAAATATGCTTATAAATTATTAGCTTATTTCTTTAACACTTTTGAAAATATGATTTTAATGGATGTTGATTCAGCTCCAATGTTATATCAATTAGATAAATATTTATTTAATCATGAATTATATCAAAATTTTGGTACTTATTTCTTTAGGGATAGAGATTTATTAACTCCATTAAGACATGATGATACATTATTATTTTTCCAGAAAATATTACCAGATCCATTAATAGATTCTGAATTATTTGGTATTGAATCTAAAAAATTAGAAGTTAATGATTCATTTAAAGCAAAAGATAATGATCAAAGTGATGAATTTTGGAATGATTTCCCAATAATGGATGGATTTGGTCATGTTCAAGAATCAGGTATTGTTGTTGTTGATAGAGTAAGACATTTTGAATCAACTGTAATGTCAATTATTCTAAATTTTGAAATGGAATCAATTCGTGAAAGAATTTGGGGTGATAAAGAATTATTTTGGCTTGGAATGGTTATGATGGGTGATTATGATATTGGCCTTAATAAAAATTTTGCAATTGCAGTTGGCGAATTAACACCTGATAAAAGACATTCTCATTATAATCATAAATATGCTGAAGGTACTCAAAAAAAGGCTGATAGTGATGAATTAAAAGAAATCTGTACAAATCATCCTGCTCATATTTCTGAAAATAATCATACTTTATTATGGATTAATTCAGGTTTAAAATATTGTAAAAGAATTATGTCATATGATCCAGAGAATCCATTTTTTATTGATTGGGAAATTGATGATGTTGTTAAATATAATAAAGCAGCAATGAAAATTACACATGGTATTATACCACCAGCTAGAACACCAGATCAAAAACCAAGATTGGGTATTTATAACAAATTTGAACCTTTAGAACCTTGGGTTAGTAGAGGTTATTGTGAAGCTTATACATTATGTGCATATACACCTGTTCAAGGTGTTCATGGTGTATTGATCACTTATGATGATGAAGAACGAGAATGGTTTGATTATTTAGGGTTTGCATATACTCAGAGTAC
>JAJMKZ010000372.1:0-35990 GCA_030564005.1 Ruyongia tratensis | reverse complement strand
GTTTCTCTTAAACATTTTATAACTTCATATAGAGAAGGATAAAGATAAAATATAAGAGAAAACAAAATACTAAAATCTGTACACCCAAACACCCACTTATAATCACACTTCCAAAAAAATAAAAACATCCAAACATTTTCTCAAAAAAGACGCTTTCGAGAAAAAAAAAAAAAAAAAAAAAAAAAAAAAAAAAAAAAAAAAAAAAAAAAAAAAAAAAAAAAAAAAAAAAAAAAAAAAAAAAAAAAAAAAAAAAAAAAAAAAAAAAAAAAAAAAAAAAAAAAAAAAAAAAAAAAAAAAAAAAAAAAAAAAAAAAAAAAAAAAAAAAAAAGAAAAAACGGAAAAAAAAAAAGTCTTAAAAGTCATAAAAAACCATCATAAAACAACAACAATCCTTCAACAACTAAACACATATCTTAAAGCTTCTTACAAGACTGCTGTATTCAACTACTCTGTAACAACACGCTTCATTTCTTGCTGGCCCCACACGAAAGTAAAATCTCACATCACTTAAAAAGAAAAGAAATATTAATAGCTAGGGAAAAAAAAAAGAGAAAAACAAATATGGCATTGAGTATTTCAAAGCTCACACAACAAAATCAAAATCAAGAAAAGAGTAAGAAATCATCCTCTATGTTTGGTCTCTTGTCATCTATATGCTCTTACATCTCCAGCATTAAGATCTTTGATTCTGTTGTTGCTAAAAATCCAAATAAAGATTTAAACACTACAAATATTGATAAATTAGGGGATAATAATAATAATAATAATGATAATGATAATAATAATAATAATAATAAATTATTAAAGTCAGAGGACAACACCTTAAATCGAAAAAATTCAACTACAACAAATATTAGTGAAAATAATGATTTCAAATCAACTGTTGGTCTATTCCCAAAGAACATTTCTTATACTTTAAACATACAGAACTCTTCAACTGCCATTCCTTGTTCAACTACTGGTAATGAAGCTACTAAACTTGTTAAAGTGGAGAACTCTGATGGTACAATCATTTGGAAGTTTGATCATAATACTGATTCAAATACTTTAAATAACAACAACACTTCTCCATTCTTGACTTCAACTGGTTCAACTATCAGTGCATGTGATGATTATTCTCCAATAAATCCTTTAAATTATTTATCAACTTTAAATCATAATCAAAGTTTAGGTAATAATAATGTTAAGACTACTGATAATCAAATCAATATTAAATCTGAACATAATAATTCAAATTCAAATGTTAATTTAATGAATATTAATTTAAAGTTGAATCTTGATTTATCAAATCCAAAAATTTTACATGATTCTTCAATGTCTCCTTTCTCTATGGATAATAATAATAATGTTAATAATGTGAATAATAATAAAATCATGAGTGCAAATTCATCAGATGATGATTCAACTCATTCATTAGAAGAAGATTTAAAGAATATTCCTGATTTACCAAACCCTGAATTTTTTGATATCAAATTAAAAGATGAAGATGAACATGATTTCCATAATCATAATATTGAAGAAGATTTTGATGGTGATGATTCAAGTTTAAATGATCAAGAATCAAAAGAATCTATTCCTTCATCAAATGTTTCTTCAATTGATGAACAAAAAAGTAAAACTGGTAGAAAGAAGAGAGTTTCAAAACCAAGAGCAAAGAAAGAAAAAATTCAAAAAACTTTTATTTGTGAATATTGTAATGCAGAATTTAGAATTCGTGGTTATTTAACAAGACATATTAAGAAACATGCTATTAATAAAGCTTATAAATGTCCTTTCTTTGATGAACATTCTGAAAATAAATGTCATCCAACTGGTGGTTTTTCAAGAAGAGATACTTATAAAACTCATTTAAAATCAAGACATTTTAAATATCCAAAAGGTACAAAATCTCAACAAAGATCTTATACTGGTGGTAAATGTGGTTTATGTAATAAAGAATTTGAAAGTAATGAAAATTGGATTGAAAAACATATTGAAAATGGTGAATGTGAAGGTTTACCTAGTGGTTATTCTGGTAGAGTTAAAAATTCAAGAAGAAAAAATAGTCCAACTGATTATCCATTAAAACCAAATTCAACTGTTCCAAGCGTTCCAAATACTAACAATCATACTGTTATTATACCTAATGATAAACATTCTCCAAATAATCATGATTTACCTTCTTCAACTCCATCAACTGCTCCTTCAAGTAATGGTATGAGTAATAATTCAAACTCAAATACTCCATCTTCAATTAATTATGAATTATCTCCTCATATCGATAATTTATCAACAAAGGGTATAAACCAACAACAAGATAATTATTCTCAAAATACTCCTTATGGACATTCATTATCATTAAATTCAAACACAACAGTTTTACTTTCACATTATAATAAAAATCAACAAAGTTATAGTAACACCAATAATACCAACAATAATAATGCATTTTCTTCACCATCTCCAACAACCATTCCTCAATTACAGCAACAACAACAACATAATAATAATAATAATAATAATAGACAAAGCCAATTCCAATCTGATTCATTCCATAATCAAATTCAAAATAAACAAACAGATGAATTTGCCAAATTTATGTTCTCAACATCTTCATATGCTAAAGATGATGATGATGCTATGAATGGTGTTGGTATTTTTGAAACTTATCACGAATACGATAACAATGATGAATACTCTTTGGATGTTGAACAATCAACCCTATCATTAAACAATGGAAATACTTCAAAAAATAGAAATCATAATGATGGTTTAAGATATTCATTAAGCAATTATCATCCAATTTCAACTAGTGGTGATTGTTACTATTAAGTTGATTTATTCTATCTTTTCTTTTTTTTTGTAAAAAAAAAATTAATGAATGTGTTATGAGGAATTTTCTTTTGGCTTTTTGGTTTACTTTTTCTGGGTTTTATTTTCTTTTTTAATCTCAATATTTATTTAATTTGATGCTTTTT
This sequence comes from Ruyongia tratensis, assembly GCA_030564005.1. Classification (NCBI taxonomy): domain Eukaryota; kingdom Fungi; phylum Ascomycota; class Saccharomycetes; order Phaffomycetales; family Wickerhamomycetaceae; genus Ruyongia; species Ruyongia tratensis. Next base: position 33,033 of record JAJMKZ010000372.1, on the reverse strand, counting down.
ATTTTTGTCTTGTCTGTTTGGTTATATCTTTTCTTATTCTGTTAATCTTTCATCTGGTATTTTATTTTGTAATAATGTTATTTGTATCATCAAATAAAGAGAAAGAAATGTATTTTGTTACTGTTTTCTTACCTTTATAGTATTTAATGATTTTTTACCTTTATATTTATAAGTAAACAAATCATGCTATTCATGTTTTGTTTGTTATCTTTCTTTTCTTTTAATTTTAAATTTATATACACATATTTTTTATTCGTCTTATTAAATCAATCTTTATATTTTGTATAAATTTATGTTGCAATCATTATTTCTTTCCATTTTTTCAATTATGTAAGACAACTAGGAAATATAAAGAAAATTATTTACCTTCTTTGTTCTACGTTGTAATAGTTAGTAAAGCAGAAATAAAATTCTTTTAAAACATATATTTATACAATAGATAATGTATATGTGTAGTATAACTTAAATCTGATAAATAAAAAGCAATTGGTAATTATAACAATATTTGGAATATATAAAATAAAAAATTAAAACAATTAGTTGAAGTAAAATAGGGGGAAAAATAGAGATTATAGTTAGTCTCTGAAGTTTAAAGTGTTTTTTGGGGATATCGTCTAGTAGAAGATGGAAAATATTCAACCAATCTCCTTAATGTATTTAATTAATGGTTAATTTATAACCTCATTTTTGAAATAGTATATTTATATTTGTGAAATTATAATCTATCTTTTGAAAGAAATCTAAACCATTAAAGCGACAACTCCACCAACAACACCAGCAGCAATAGCAGCACTTGGTAACTTGGCATTACCTGAACCAGCAGAATCACTTGAACTTGAGGTGGAATTTGTAGTAGCGTTAGCAGATAAAGCTAATGGTAATAAAGCTAAGAAAGTAATGATTTTGAATTGCATTTTGGAGTATTTGTAAAGTATAATTAATTAGTTTTTTATAACGAAAGTTTTTAAAGTAACCTTTTAAAAGAGAAATTAAGTTCTGATGAAGTGTTTGTTGTAAGAAAGATAATTGGGAATTTTTATATATTTATATATTTCCCATAATCTTGAAATGAAACGTTATTAATTCCTTTTTATTGCTATTTTGTATATAGCATCTCTTCAAAGTTTCCCGTTTGGGTAGCCAAATTAATTTAAAGTTCAATGGAAATTGTGAAGTTTGCTATTTCAACAAATAAAAAAACAAGAAAACTTATTAACCAATAACCTTATTGACCAATTAGTCTTAGTTTCATTACTCTTCTTGGTGATGTAAAATTGGTTGGATTATATGGTAGCAATGTTGGCTCTACCGACTGGATATTTATAGTGCTTAATGAGATTAGAACATTATAATAAAATGAGAGATGAAACTGGTTAAAATAGAGTTAATTAATATATCAATTCATCATCCTCTGATTTGATTATTTCAATTATGTGCCAAACTCTTTTACTAAATATGGAAACTTCTTATGCTGTAACTTTCCTATTTGGTTGAAATTGATATCTAACTCAGGAAATGAGGCAATTTAGTCTACAAACTTCAACAATAAAACAATAAAGAAAGAAAGGTATTTATTTAATTTTAATTTTAGTTTTAGTTTTAATTTTAATTTTATGTAACAAAACATCTCTATTTTTGTTAGTACTGAAAATTACGCCGAGAATAGACTTATTAATCTGATTTTCGCAGTAATTTTCAGTCCTAACAAAATCCAAAAATTTATTTCCCTTTACTCATCTCTTTTTATAATAAATATCATTAAACAACCTCTATTCAATTTCTACGGATGTCTGAGTTACATGATTTGTGTAAATTCACAAAAAGACCTATAACTGAGGAATACTGCACCCAGTTAAAATATTTTCTTGATAATGGTGTCCCAGCTACTTATACTGTTGAAGAAGTAGAAAACTTTGAAAAAGGTATTGAACAAGATGTAAATGATTTAAAATCAACAACTACTCCATTACATCTAATAATGAGAAATTTACCATTAGATTTAACAGATGAAGAGACAAGTGTTGTATTATCTATGATTGATGAATTATTTACTTATGGTGCAGGTTGGAATTTGATTGATGATGAAAATTTAACTCCTGGTGATATCTTATATAAGAGAAATCTACAACATACAATCTTTTATGAACAGATGGTTGATGCTGGTGTTAGAGCTGAATTACTTTTAAGAAAAATCAATGATAATAATATTGAATTTTTATCAGATTCAGAATTCCCAGATGATGATCAAGAATTAGATCCAGATCAATTAACAAAATTAATTGAAGAACAAGAAAAGCAAGAACAAGAACAAGAACAAGAAACCAAAGAAGAAGTTCCACCAACACTAGAAGTACAAAATGAATCACATATTCCAAGTGCTGCCACTCCAACTCCAGAACAACTAAAGGCACAAGCTGAATTAGATGAAATTAATGATCCTGCAAATAATCAACAAGTGTATTTAAAGACAAAATTAGAATATAAAGATGGTGCTTTAATCACAAAAGATGCTAAAGATGGTGTCATGATGCAATGGGAAGATGAATTAATGAAAGCTGGTTGTGAAACTATCTTCAAATCAGTTTCTGAATTAAAAGAAGGTGATGAAGATTTGAATGAAATTAATGTTTTAAATATCGGTTTTGGTATGGGTATAATTGATACAATGATTCAAGCTAAAAATCCAACTCATCATTATATTTCAGAAGCCCATCCTGATGTTTTAGCAAAATTAAAGAATGACGGTTGGTATGAAAAACCAAATGTTACAGTTTTAGAAGGAAGATGGCAAGATACTTTACCAGAATTATTGAATGAAGGTGTCTTCTTTAATGGTATTTATTATGATACTTATAGTGAACATTATTCAGATATGTTGGACCTATACGATTTAATAGTGGGTTTATTAAAACCAAGTGGTATTTTCTCATTCTTTAATGGCTTAGGTGCTGATAGACCAGTTGTTTACGATGTTTACAAAAAAATTGTTGAAATTGATTTAAATAACTATGGTTTAAATGTCACATATACTGAATTAGATACACCAAAACAAACCTCTGAAGAATTTGATGAAAATGAAGATAGTACATGGCATGGAATCAAAAGAGCTTATTGGAGATGTAAGACATATTATCATCCAGAAGTAAGGTTTATTTAAAGCTCTTTTTCTTTTAACAAAAAAAAAGTATACTCATATCATAACATAAAAGTAATAATTAATCATAAGTTCATATTGCTTTTCAGTATTCATTTCCCCTTCATCTGTAGAAATTCATTGGTCAATACTTCAATTTATTACTATAATCATCATTTGAAAATGCTCTTTTCAGTACAAGAACTTTAACAGTTTTACTATGTAAACCAATTTCACCAAATGGCAATTTTTGACAATCATAAACTTTCACGAAGAATTCACAGTTTGGTATATCTTGTAATATTATTTGAATTGTTCTCATTAATAAGTGATGATCAATCTTTGTTGTATGATTTAAAGCTCTAACAGATTTGGAATCACCTGGACCATTTGAATAAACTTCGAATACTTTGGAATCTGAATAATGAACTAATCTTGAAACGTTTTGTAATGCAGTAATATAATGTGATTTCCAAAGTCTCAATCTATCATAAAATATAATTTCATGTCCTTGAATATACATTGGTCTAACTTTTTGTGAAATGATTCTAAAATCATGATCAGATTTTCTTTTAGAGTTATGATGATGATGATGACTAGTGCTAAAATAATTGTCTTCTTGAGTTAAATCTTCATATTCATCTTCATGTGGCTCTATTGTTTCCTCAAGATCATCAATATTTATATAATGCTTCTTGATTCCATTCAAAACATGCCAATCATAGTTAAACATTTTATTTTTACAAATATCTGAATAAGTAATATAATCAAAATAAACATGTTTAATCTCTTTCAGGTAACTTGGATATTTATCTAAAAACATTGAAAACTTTGTAATATTCCAAATTCCTGAAACAACAGTTGAACCTAAAGGTAAAAACTTCTCATCATCTGTTTTAGTCTTGCTTTTATTCTGATGATCAATAACTAATTCTAATTCTTCATCTAAAGTTGCAACAACAAACCAAATTTTATTATAAAGCCTTCTAATACAATGATGAAAAAATATCTTTCTATTGGAAAGTAATAGATTTAAAGTATCTTCTTGGTTCAATAGATCGACAATTCTATAAATAAGTTCTGGTGGGAGCGTCAGGATAGTTATTGGCGAGCTTGATGTTTCAACCATAATGAATTAGCTTAGGGGAGGTGATTGGATCGGTAGTGGTTACATCAGAAGATACTATCATAATACTATTCTACTGTTATTTCACTTTATAACAACCTTTATTCCCTTAAATATATATTTTTTTTTTGTTTTTGTGTTTTTGTGTAACTTTATAAATATGGGGTTAAAAAAGTAAATTAGAAAAAATCATCAATATATTCTACGAATCCAAATTAAAAATCCCATTAAAATGTATATGCATTTCTTTTCTTTTCTTGGGCAAACTATGTAAATATAAAATATAAAGATCTATATCTAGATATTATATATTACTTCTAGAAAATGAAAATTTTCACAAATGTATAAAATAATTGAGGTTTCCCACTCAATAAATAAATGAATTTTAATCTCTAGAACTAATATTTCAACTTTTGTAAACCATAAAAATGTTTTAAATAATAGATAAAACCATAATGTATGTACATAAAAAAAATCAACAACAACAAAAAAGAGTAAAATAAAAATTAACATAATAATAAACAAATATAACTAGAAACCTGATTATAAAAAAAATACTGCAATTTAAAAAACAATGCTAAATTTTGCAAATGACATGAGTTTGATTAATTAACTGAACCTAATTTTTGACCCATTTTAACTTTTTGACCTTTTTCAATATCAAATTTGAAACTCTTTGGAGCTTCAAAGACTAAAACAACAGTTGAACCTAACATAAACCCACCAACTTCCTGACCTTTAGTAACTGGAACACCGCCTAATAAAGAACTGGCTTTAGAATATGTGGCTTCATAACAAGTATGTTTCTTTACTTTAACGGGAGAACTGTCTTTTTCAAGAGAATAATGAGGGCTTTGATATTTGGTATTTGTGGTTAAATCTTTATCAAAGTTAACTTTAATTGAACCAACATTTGTTGCACCAACTGGTGTCATACTGAAGAACCCGTATTTCCAATAACCTAATAAAGCAACTCTTTCATTAAGAACAAATAAATTTGAAAGAGTTCTTTGAAAATATGGAGCAACACTAAATAATTCACCAATGAAATGACGTCTTAAAGTAACAACCCAATTAGCTGGTGAATGGTATCTATGATAATCACCTGGAGCTAAATATATAACAGTAAAAAATAATTCTTTTTCTTCGGTGGTATCAGCAATAATGTTTTTATTCTTCAAATCTGAAGCAACTTTTAAAACTTGATTATTGGAAACGGAAGAAGCACCAGTGGTAATTGATCTATCACCTTCTTCATTATAATAGATCTTTTTTAAATGATGAACATTTTTACCTTCACCACCAATGATATCATCTAAAGTATAAGAAATACCATTTAGTTTAGCAAATTCTTCATGTCTCTTTAAATGAGCTTCGTCAGTTTTTGAATCGAATTGGATTTGATGAGAAGGAGCAGCCATTTTAGTATTATCAGCATCACCTAATAGTTTGTTTAATGGATAAGTCATACCTTTGACTTGCTCAACTAAACCATCAGACACAACACCATATTGTAGAACTTTACCATCACTAGGACAAACCAGATCACTAGATTCATCAATTGGTCTTGCTCCATCTTCTAATTCTCTATAAAAGAATTCACTCAAATTTTTATATTGATTTAAATCTTTCTCTTTAATTTCATTTAAATTGGCACCAAAACAATAACAATAAAATTTATAACTAGGACCTCTAAGCCAAACTGGCAAATCTATACTATTAATTTGACCCCATAATCTTGACATTGCGTTTAATGGTAAGGTGGAATAACAAAAGAATTGCCATGATAGTGAAGGTCTGATTGTAGTTTCATAATAATCTTCGTATTCAGATTCAGAGTCAGTGATATCACTTTCATTATCACTTTTATTATCTTGAGATCTATTATTGGTTCTTGATTGGTAATATAATTTTGCAGTAAGACCATAAAATATGAAGGAAATTGAGAATAATGCGATATATTTGATGATTTGATGTTTTGGTTGATTTGTTATATTTGAAAGTGAGGATGCATTATTATAATAACTTTGGCTAAATCTTCTTAATGGTATTCTTCCCTTTATACCATTTTTTAATTGAGATCCATAATAGTAGGTGTTGTAGTATAGAGCATTTCTTCTTGATCTAGGTATGTTTTGGAAAGGGTATGAAGAGTAGAACTTTGCTGAAGTAGAAGCAGCAGCTTTACCAGCTACTCTAGTTGCTTTTGAGATAGACTCCATAGAGGGATTTTTGGCATGTGATGCTAACATTGTTTTGATTTGATGTGCTTTGAACAGTAAGAAATGGAGGTTAAATGTATGTGTGCGTGTGAAAACTCAGCGGTTCAATATGACAGATCCGTTATGGATTAGTTAGAATGATAGAAATAAAACAGAAATATAAGGATTAAAGAATGAATCAGCTTCAAATGGCTTTTAAAAGTGGGTTTTTTTAGTTTCAAATATTTTTTTTTTTTTTAAAAGGTTATTTTTTTTTTTAAAGAGTTATTTTTTATTTTTTTTTGTGGATTTTTTTTTTTTTTTTAAAAAAAAAAAAAGAAAAAGGAAAGAAAATTGATTATATAATTTTTTAGTAATTTTCTTATATTTTTTGTGTTTGGCGGGTTACACAGTCACGTGATAAATTAACTTCATAATGTTAAGCGCTCATAGTCAAATGATTGTGTAATTGCTTCGATGTTTACTATATTAGATTAGCACTGTTATTTGTACTTAAATTAGTATATCTTATTGTATAGCTTTTGGAATTATCATAACGGTGAATGTTGATTACGTTTTTCATTTTGGAAACTCAATTATGTTTGTGTAATGTTTAAAACGAATATATATTAATAAGCTATTGTTTCTTTAATTATGATTTCCACAAGCTTTCAAAGAATAACTAGAGCTAATTCTATATTTTGTTTTCAATCAACTGATTTGCCATTATTCAATCAGTATATTATATATTAGTATCATCAACAGTAAAACCTTTAATTATGGTATTTTTACAAACTGTCACAAAACCACAAAAAGATTAATAGGACATATATAAAGATGTTAATTACTATTCTACTTTTGTTTTTGTCTTTTACGTAACTCTATTACTTATAGAATTGTTATAACACAAAAACGAATAAATTAAAAATTTCAAAAAAAAATTTATATAAAACCACAAAATATTTATGTAGATCTTCAATCTATTTCCTCTTTTATAACTCCTTGGGGGTAATATTCTTGAGTATTAGTTTAATAAAAGTTTTTAAACCTTATTAAGGCCTGATCCCACTATATAGGGAATGATGAAACGTATAAGCTTGAAAATTTTGCTCAACAACACTTTTACCTTTCCCCCCAAAGGGTTTTTAAGTTATATAAATATAAGTGAGTTTACCTTTAGAATCTCACAACAGTTCTTCCATACCAAGTTTGGTTTTAATAACTGTTGAAAATACAAGAATATTAATTCTTAATTTGACATCATTTTAAATAAGTTATAATTGGTTAACCAAACTTTGTATAATATAATAAGACTAGTTGAGAAAACTGATTCATAACCATAAATACCTAATTGGAGAAAATATATATACCAGTATAACTAAGACTATCAAACTTAAAGTAGCATTAAAAGTCTAAAAAGATGAGAAACAAATATTTGATAATTATCTGGTAAGATAACCACGAAATTCAGTCACTGAAAGTAAAGTCACGTGACTGTGTTACCCTCAGTAATAACAAAAAGTGGCAGTTTTTAGTAAGAAACTCTGTTATTATGATAGGTACCTGTTACTAAATAGTTTTATATCTCTTCTGGCCTTTAAATTTAACCCTTTTTACTCTTATTTCATTAAATATTTCTAATCTTTTCCATATAAATATTCAAAATTCTCAACTATTTAATCTTACTTAAAAAAAAAAAAACATAACACCAAAAACCAAAAATAAACTTTATAGGCGCTGCTGCTAAATAAATTATTGGCCTAATAACACATATCATCTTCTCTCAAATTATTTATACACTTGTCATTTCTTCATTCTATTGCATTTCATATATCACTATATCAACCAATTGCTCTCCCTGATCCCTCACAATGTCTTACGATAGGACTGGGACCAACTCAAACGATGCAACTAACCATGACACGCTCTTTGATATAGACTTACTAGATACACCAAAAACAACAACTACAAATAATCATAATTTAAATCAAAACCAAAATAATCTACTTCCTCAATCACATGATTCAAGTGATCTTTTAGGCTCATCAATTAATTCAGATTCTTTCCAGAATATAAATCCAGACTTAGCTAATCTACGAAATGGTATCATACCTCAAGAAACTGTCAACTTTGATGATCCGTTTGATGATAAATATATTGAAAATGATATTGATGAAAATTCTGTAAATCTTTTCAGTAAGACTGATAATAGTAATGGTGGTATTCAAGGAAGATTCACAAATTTTAAGGCAAAACTAGGTTTAGGCCGTAATCAATATGAAGATGTTGGTATTCCTTTACATAATTATCCAAAACATTTAGATGAACGAGATGATAATGATGATGATGATGATGATAATCCATTCAATGATCCAATAGCTATCGGTAGAGATTCAAGACCACCACCAGATAGAGAGTTGACTGAAGATGAAAGAAATATGTTTGATATACGTAGGATTTGGGATAAAATCCGTAGAAAGAAGACAAAAGTTCAAATTGATCAAGGTCCAAGAATTATTCACATTAATGATAAAGTTTCAAATACTGCATTTGGTTATTATGATAATCATATTTCAACAACAAAATATAACTTTGCAACTTTTTTACCAAAGTTTTTATTTCAAGAATTTTCAAAATATGCTAATCTGTTCTTTTTATTCACATCAGTTATTCAACAAGTTCCAAATGTTTCCCCAACAAATCGATATACTACAATTGGTACATTATTAGTTGTTTTATTAGTCTCAGCTACAAAAGAAATAATGGAAGATTTAAAGAGAGCTAATTCTGATAAAGAATTAAATTCTTCAAGAGTTGATATTTTATCCTCAGACCATGGTGAATTCATAAGTAAAAAATGGATTAATGTATCTGTTGGTGATATCGTATCTGTTAAATCTGAAGAACCAATTCCTGCTGATTTAATCCTATTATCTTCTTCAGAGCCTGAAGGTCTTTGTTATATTGAAACTGCTAATTTAGATGGTGAAACTAATTTAAAAATTAAACAAGCTATTCCTGAAACTTCACATCTGGTATCACCAACTGATTTATTAGGTATAAGAGGTAAAATTTTATCAGAACAACCAAATTCAAGTCTTTATACTTATGAAGGTAATATAAATTTATTCAACAAAGAATACCCATTATCTCCAGAACAAATGATTTTACGTGGTGCTACTTTAAGAAATACTCCTTGGATCCATGGTATTGTTATTTTTACAGGTCATGAAACAAAATTAATGCGTAATGCTACTGCTACTCCAATTAAGAGAACTGCTGTCGAAAGAATTATTAATCTTCAAATCATTGCTCTATTTGCAATGTTGATTATTTTATCTTTGATTTCATCATTTGGTAATGTTATTATGTTAAAGGCTGATTCAAAACATTTAGGTTATTTATATCTTGGCGGTAGTAATAAAGTAGGCTTGTTCTTTAAAGACATATTAACTTATTGGATTTTATTCTCAAATCTTGTTCCAATCTCTTTGTTCGTTACTGTTGAAGTTATTAAATATTATCAAGCTTTTATGATTGCTTCAGATTTAGATATGTATCATGAAGAAACAGATACACCAACTGTTGTTAGAACTTCCAGTTTAGTCGAAGAATTAGGACAAATCGAATATATCTTTAGTGATAAAACTGGTACATTAACTAGAAATATTATGGAATTTAAATCATGTTCAATTGCTGGAAGTTGTTATATTAATGATATCCCAGAAGGTAAAGAAGCCAAAATTTCTGAAGGTATTGAAACTGGTTATCATACTTTTAAAGAATTACATCAAAGATTAGAAACTGGTGATGATGCAGATTTAATTGATGAATTCTTAACCTTGTTATCAACATGTCATACAGTTATTCCTGAAGTTCAAGGTAATGGTCTTATCAAATATCAAGCTGCTTCTCCTGATGAAGGTGCTCTTGTTGGTGGTGCTGCTCAATTAGGTTATAGATTTGTTATTCGTAAACCAAAATCTGTTAGTGTTGAAATTAAAGGTCAAACAAAAGAATATGAATTATTAAACATTTGTGAATTCAATTCAACAAGAAAGAGAATGTCTGCTATTTTTAGATTCCCAGATGGTTCAATTAAATTGTTCTGTAAAGGTGCCGATACTGTTATTTTAGAAAGATTATCTGAAAACAATCCATATGTTTCTGCTACTACTCGTCATTGTGAAGATTATGCTGCTGAAGGTTTAAGAACTTTATGTATTGCTATGAGAACAATTCCATTAGAAGAATATAACTCATGGAAAGCTACATATGAAGCTGCTGCTACTGATTTAGAAAACAGAGCTGAAAAATTAGATCAAGCTGCTGAATTAATTGAAAAGGATTTATTAATGATTGGTGCTACTGCCATTGAAGATAAATTACAAGATGGTGTTCCTGAAACTATTCATACTTTACAAGAAGCTGGTATTAAGATTTGGGTCTTGACTGGTGATAGACAAGAAACTGCTATTAATATCGGTATGAGTTGTAAATTATTAAGTGAAGATATGAACTTGTTAATCGTTAATGAAGAGAATGCAGAAGATACCAAGAGAAACATTCAAGAGAAATTAGCAGCTATTAAAGATTATAAAGTTTCACAAACTGATATTAATAGTTTATCATTAATTATTGATGGTAAATCTTTAGGTTTTGCCCTTGATGAATTTGATGATTTATTATTAGAGTTAAGTTGCCTTTGTAAAGCTGTTATCTGCTGTAGAGTTTCACCTTTACAAAAGGCATTGGTTGTTAAGATGGTCAAGAATAAGAAGAAATCACTATTATTAGCTATTGGTGACGGTGCTAATGATGTTAGTATGATCCAAGCTGCCCATGTTGGTGTTGGTATTAGTGGTATGGAAGGTATGCAAGCTGCAAGAAGTGCTGATTTTGCTATTGGACAATTCAAATATTTACAAAAATTATTATTAGTTCATGGTTCATGGAGTTATCAAAGAATTAGTCAAGCTATTCTTTATTCATTCTATAAAAATATTGCTCTTTATATGACCCAATTTTGGTATGTCTTTATGAATGCTTATTCTGGTCAATCAATTATGGAATCATGGACTTTAACCTTCTATAATGTTTTCTTTACTGTTTTACCACCATTTGTTATTGGTGTTTTTGACCAATTTGTTTCTGCAAGACTATTAGAAGAATATCCTCAACTTTATCAATTAGGTCAAAAGGGTGTTTTCTTCAATGTTACTATTTTCTGGGGTTGGGTTATTAATGGTTTCTACCATTCTGCTATAATCTTTATTGGTGGTATTCTTTTCTATAGATATGATAATTCATTAAGTAATGGGTTAACATCAGATCAATGGACTTGGGGTACAGCTATTTATACAGCATCTGTCTTGACGGTATTGTTGAAGGCTGCTTTAATTACCAATATGTGGACTAAGTTTACATTATTTGCTATTCCAGGTTCATTTGTAGCTTGGTTAGCATTTTTCCCTATTTATTCAATTGTTGCACCAGCTATTAATGTTTCAATAGAATATCGTGGTGTTTTAGCTCATCTATATACAAGTTGTACATTTTGGGCTATGATATTTGTTTTGCCAGTTCTATGTCTGTTAAGAGATTTTGCATGGAAATATTATAAAAGAATGTATATGCCAGAGAATTATCATTATGTTCAAGAAATTCAAAAGTATAAAGTTAATAATTATAGACCAAAGACTGAACAATTCCAAAAGGCTATTAGAAAAGTTAGACAAGTTGCTAGAATGAGAAAACAAAGAGGTTTTGCATTCTCACAAGAAGAAGGGGGACAAGAAAAGATGATTAGAATGTATGATACTACACAAACTAGAGGACAATATGGTGAATTAAGAGAAGCAGTTTTTTAGTTTGATGAAAAATAACGTTTATGTAAAGAAAAAAACAAAAATAAATATATTCAGTTTTTAGAAATACAACTAAAAGAAGTATGATATAAATAAATTAGTAGATTTTTTGTATGTTTTTTTTGAATATAAACGAACAAATAAAAAAATTTAATATGAAAAAAAATTCAAGTATTACATTGTAAGATCATTGTCTAGTTTAAAACTTGATATTTTTAATGTCAATGTTTTGATGAATAAAAGGTTTTGAACCACCAGCACCAAGATAATCACCAACAATTTGACCAGTGCCTCTGATTTGATATTGATAGATGACTAAACCTTCTAGGCCAACAGGACCTCTGGCATGGATCTTGTTAGTTGAGATACCAACTTCAGTACCAAAACCGTATCTGAAACCATCAGCGAATCTAGTTGAAGCATTCCAATAAACACCAGCAGAATCGATAGCTTTTAAGAAGATTTCAGCAGTTTCCTTATTTTCTGTTATGATTGATTCAGTATGTTTTGAAGAATGTAAATTGATGTGAGAAATAGCATCTTCTAAAGAATCAGTATACGTTATAGCAAGATCAAATGATAAGAATTCTTTATCAAAATCACCTTCAACGGCTGGAACAATAAGTTTTGACTTTGGTAAAGATTCAATGATTTCTGGAGTGGCATGTAAAGTAACCTCACCTTTTAATAATCTATCAACAATAGACTCGATTTTTGGTTTTAAATCTTTATGTACCAAAACTTGTTCAACAGCATTACATCCAGCTGGATAGTTAGTCTTTGAATCGAAGATAATCTTTGAAGCCATTTCTAAATCAGCATCTTTATCAACATAGATTGAACAAATACCATCAGCATGACCTAAGACTGGGATTTTAGTATTGCTTTTGATGTTACGAACAAGTTCATTTGAACCTCTTGGGATGACTAAATCAATGTATTTATCTTGATCTAATAAAGCAGCAACATCTTCTCTTGATTCGATTAATTGAATTGAATCTTTTGGAACTTTTGTATTATTTAAAGCTTCATTAACTATTTTAGCCATCGCAGTAAAAGTGTGTAATGATTCTTTACCACCTTTTAAAATGGCAGTATTACCAGATTTGATAGCAAGAGCAGTGATATTAGCAATAACTTCTGGTCTTGATTCAAAAATGATTAATAAGACACCAACTGGTGCTGTTAATCTATATAAATCTAAACCTTCATCAATCTTTGTAGCTAAGGTGATTTTACCAACTGGATCTTCAAGACCAGCGACATCTAGAATACCTTGTAACATGACATCATATTTATCACCTTTACTTAGATCTAAACGTTTTATTAATGATGATGATAAGTTTTTTTCTTTTGCACTTTCCATATCTAATATATTTGCCTTTAGGACTTCATCTTTGTTTTGCTTTAAAGAATCGTAGACAGCCTGTAGAGCTGAGCTTCTTTCTTCATTTGACAATGTCTTTAGCTTAGTGGATGCAATACGTGCACTCTTAGCGATTTGTTCAGCCATTTATCTCAATATCTCTATTTCTTCAATTTTAATTAAAGAGTGAGTAATCTTAAGTTGACTTAAAAAAGCTTTCAAAAAAAAATAAAAGAAAAAAAAAAAAAAAAAAATAAAAAAGAGGACTCACAAAATTGGAAATCAGGTATTAAAAGAATTAAAATGAGACTATAAATTTGATTTAATCTCCTATTCTACTTTAAAAGAATCGTTGTTCTCTAGAAATAAAACACAATGCCTAGTGAAAGCTCCCCATTGTTGGAGCCTCAGAGTGAAGCACTTCTCAACGACCCTACCCTGTCCTCTGCAGGTCTCGTTGCTCGTGAAATCGCAGTGGAGGACTCTATCGCAGTAAACAATAGCCATAGTCAAGAATATGGTTCAATCTTACAACAAAATGAAAACTCTGATTTGGAAGCAAATACAAATGCTGAAGGTGCTGCTGAAGATGATGGTAATAATCTAGGTCTATCAAGTCAACAGCTTTTAGTTATCTTCATATCTTTATACATTGGTTCATTTTTAGCAGCTTTAGATACTACTGTGATTACTACTCTTTTATCAACTATTTCTTCAGATTTGAATAATGTTAAAACAATGCTTTGGGCTCCTTCTTCATACTTATTGTCTTGTTCAGCATTCCAACCTCTATATGGTAAACTATCAGATATCTTTGGTAGAAAACCATTAATTATATTTTCATACATTGTTTTCTCACTGGGGTGTCTTTTGACTGGTGTAGCCACTGATCTATTAACTCTTTCTGTTGGTAGATTCATCACAGGTATTGGTGGTGGTGGTATGACAACTCTTAGTGTTATTACAGTTAGTGATTTGGTTCCATTGAGAAAAAGAGGTGTTTATCAAGGTTTTGGTAACATAGCTTTTGGTGTTGGTGCATCCACTGGTGGTTTATATGGTGCCTTACTTGATAAATATTTTGGTTGGCAATCATCTTTCTTAAGTCAAATTCCAATTGCTTTACTTGGCTGTTATATGATTCATACTAATTTAAATTTACCACCTGGTTCTCCAGGTTTAGGTTTACCTGGTTCAAAGACTGAAAAATTGAAAAAAGTTGATTTTGTTGGTGCTTCTTTATTAGTTCTTGGTTTATTAAGTTTTATGTGTTTGGTTTCATTTACAGGTGAAACTATTACATTTGGTGGGTATTTATTCTGTTCTATAGTCTTTATTACAATTGCAAGTTTTATTGTTTTTTACTTTGTTGAATTAAATTTTGCATCACAACCGATTATTCCTGTTCAATTATTAGCTTATAGAACTGTTTTATCATCAAGTTTAGTCAATTGGTTCATGTCAATGTCAGTTTTTACATATTTATACTATATGCCAGTCTTTTGGCGTGTTGTTTTAGATAAGACACCAACAGAAATTGGAATTAGAGCAATTTCAAACTTTGTCGGTGTTTCTTCAGGTTCATTATTAGCAGGTCTTTATATGAGAAAAACAGGTAAATATTTATCATTTTTTTGGATTTCTGAAGTAGTTGCTCTGTTTGGTATTTTCTCTCTTTATTTTTCAAGTCAATTAACACCAAATTGGTATCAATATATTCAATTATTTATTCCAGGTTTTGGTTATGCATCAACATTAACTGTCACTTTATTGGCACTTATTTCAGCAGTTCCACATAAACACCAAGCTGCTACAACTTCAATTCAATACGCATTTAGAGCTACTGGTTCAACCATTGGTGTTTCAATCGCAAGTTTTATCTTCCAAAGAAAATTAGAAAGTTCATTAATAACAAATTTAAATGAAATTCCATCAGATTTTACAAAGAAACAAATTTCTAAAATTATTAAAAATGCAATTGATAGTTCAGAATATATTAAAACTGCACCAGAGATCTTCCAAGGAGCTATTATCGACTGTTATAATTTTGCTTGTCATCATGCTTTAATTTTTAGTATTATTACTGCAGTTATTTCATTCTTCTGTAGTTTGGCTGTTCAAGAACATCATCTTAATACAAACATAAACAGAAAATAATATAATTCAATCACATAATAATTATAGATACATTTTATAGAATCATGAAACTAATATATGCAGAGAAATAAATTTTAGTAAGTATTTTTATTTAACCAGTAGCTCTTCAAAGTATTGTACAGTTAAATAAAAAAAAAAACAAAGAGGAATTGCGATAAATCGGGTTCGACAATTTGAACGACTAAACAAACTAAAAGAAAACTAATCACTTTAACTTAAACCACAACTTAGTTTATATTATCTAAATAAGCTATTTATAAATATAAAAATATCAATTGATCAATCAATCAAATTATTCATATCATGTCTTTAAATTATATTAAAAACGCTAGAAAGATCTTATGTATTGGTCGTAACTATTATGCACATATTAAAGAATTAAACAATGCAACACCATCACAACCATTCTACTTTTTAAAACCATCTTCATCAATTTTAGAACCAAATAGTGGTCCAGTATTGATTCCAAAGGGTGTTATTGTTCATCATGAAGTTGAATTGGCTCTTATTATTGGTAAAGAGCTAAAAAATTTAGATCCTGAAAAGTTTACTAATAAAGATGCAATTGATGCTATAAAGGGTTATGCATTAGCCATTGATTTTACAGCTAGAAATGTTCAAGATGAAGCTAAGAAGAAAGGTTTACCTTGGTCAATTGGTAAAGGTTTTGATACGTTCTTACCATTAAGTAAATTTATTCCAAAAGAAAAGATTCCAGATCCATATAAAGTTGAATTACATTTAGAAATTAATGGTGAAACAAAACAACAAGATTTAACTTCATTAATGATTTTCCCAATTAATAAAATTTTAAGTACAATGTCATCAGTTATGACTTTACAAGAAGGTGATATTATTTTAACAGGTACACCAAAAGGTGTTGGCAAGACAGTTCCAGGTGATCATATTACAGCAGGTTTGAAAGTTGATGGTAAAGAAATTGAAGAAGGTTTTTTAGATTTAGAAGTTGAACAAAAACCTGGCCCATATGTTTATAAAGAAACTTAGATTTGGTAGTTTAATACTTCAATTTATTTTAATATTTTAATTTACATTTACCTAAGATGATTAATTTGTAACGGTAATTTGTGGTCTAAGCGTAATTCTCAGAACGATAAGAAGTCACGTGATTTTTCTCTTCAAAAAGAGGTTAAATTGCTTCAGATAATATCAACAAAGGGGAGGTTATTGATGAAGCTAATGGCTTTGGTAGACCATTAGAGCTATTTCAGTTCGACTGTTTTGTAAAATTAATTATTTTTCAATGAAATCTTTCAGTTGTTAGCTAAATGAAATAAAAAATTCGTGAGTGAACGAACCCTGTAATGGTTGTATTTTAAAGTAATAGAATCGAGTATAATACAAAGAGACAATATATTGCTATGATCTTTGAACTAGTACAAGAATTATCATTGCTATATACTATGATAAGTGTTTAATTGGTCGCATAGGTCACTTTATAATCGAATCCTATGTAGCAGCTTCCTGTTACAATACTAGTTGAAATGATTGTTAGGCTATACATTAATTAGTGGGCCATAATCCATAATAGAGACCACCAACAAAACCAACGGTTACAGATCAACCACATTACAAATTACAAATCAACGAACTGTACCAATTACTAAACAAATACACAACAAAGTAATATACACACCAACTTTCTCATCATTTTAAACACAATTTTAACTTGATTTGTAACCTTTTTCCAAATTAATTTCGATTCTTTACGAATTTTTGTCAGCTTTTGGAAATCTCGATTATTCCATCGTCAAAATTGGAAAATGTATAAATTAAACAATTTTCGCCCCCTGAAAAAATTTTAATTTTAGTTCTTTATAGATCAATTTTAAATTTTATCTAACTTTAATTCATATACAATGGTTGCCCAAGTTCAAAAGAAAGCTCCTTTATTCACCAAAACTGCCGTTGTTGATGGCTTATTTGAAGAAGTCTCATTAGAAAAATACTTAGCTGAAGGTAAATGGGTTGTTTTAGCTTTTATCCCATTAGCTTTCACTTTTGTTTGTCCAACTGAAATCATTGCTTACTCTGAAGCTGCTAAGAAATTCACTGAAAAGGGTGCTCAACTTTTATTCGCCTCAACTGATTCAGAATACTCTTTATTAGCTTGGACTAATGTTGCCAGAAAGGATGGTGGTTTAGGTCCAGTTGATATCCCATTAGTCGCTGATACCAACCACTCATTATCAAAGGACTACGGTGTCTTAGTTGAAGAAGAAGGTGTTGCTTTAAGAGGTATCTTCATCATTGATCCAAATGGTGTTGTTAGACAATCAACTATTAACGATTTACCAGTTGGTCGTAACGTTGAAGAAACTTACAGATTATTAGAAGCTTTCCAATGGACTGAAGCTCACGGTGAAGTTTTACCATGTAACTGGACCCCAGGTGCTTTAACCATCAAGCCAGAAGTTGAAGCCTCAAAGGAATACTTTGAAACTGCCAACAAATAAGTTTCCCAAGTATAGAATTGATGGAGTTTTATTAAACCCAAAAGAAGTTTGATATTTCTTTTGAAAACTCAATTAAAAGTGAATAGCCTAAAAATTTAATACAGATTATAAAAAGAATACTTTTTACCCATATTAATTAGCTCAATTGTAGTTGTGTATCGATTTTAAACTCTTTCATCATCATCTCTTTCAGCCACAAAGATTTTCACAACTTCAATTCCGACCCAAAATCAAAATCAGTCGGATTTCATAAAAAAATACAGAAATAGAATTTTATAAAAATGTAAACAACATTTTTATTTAATTTTTCTAAATTATCTAAATAAAGTTCAAGGATTTAAAATGACTACTAAATCATACATATCTAAGAGCGTTAAGAACAGGTCAAACTTGAAAATATCAAAAGATGGTTCAGAACTACTGTTGAAACTAAACTATTTGTTGTTTTTGAAATCACTTGTTGAAGAAGTTGATAATAACAATGGGAATCCTTCTTCAGATATGAATTCTGTTATTACTACTGCTAAAATTATGGAAGCTATTGGTAATGGAAATGAAGAAATTGAAGAACAGGAGATATTGGAATCAGGTAATGATTCCAAAAATGTTTTTACTGAAATCTCAGATGATGATTTGAATAAAGTTAGAAATACAGTTTTAAAGAGATTTAGAGGGTGATCTAACAGCTTTAATGAATGCAAAGACATACACATTGCTTTAATGAGAATTACATTGTATTTATTTCACTCTAAGAATGATTTACTGTTAGGTTATACGATGTGATATGCTCAAAGATATCTACAATGGGTGATACTTTAAAATATAAACATATAATCATAATATTGGTTGGCATAATTTACCACTCAACAGAAAATGAACAGCAATATGACCAACCAAAGGGGGATTAAGATACTCAAAGTCTACCTTTTCTAGTTAATGAACCTTGTTTATAAAGTTCCTCTATCTCATTTTTGAATCTCTTCTTAGCTTGAACTCTTTTCAATTTAAAAGTTGGAGTTAAAACACCTTCATTAACTTTTAATGGATCAATATCAATATGCAAATTATGCAATTTTTCAAATCCATTTAATTCATTATAAACAAATTTATTTAATTCTTGAAGAAATCTTTTCTTTATTTCAACATTTGAATTCAAAATTTCTTTTAAATGTTCATTATCAAAAATTTCTAAATCTTTGAATTCCTGTTTTAAAAATTTCATACATTGAATTGGATTAATTCCTGCAATTCCAACAAGATAATTCTTTAATTGATCTCCATGAATGAATAATTGCGTTAAATAATTATTACTACTAAGGTATAAATTTTCAATTTTTTCAGGTGTAATATATTCTCCTTGACTCATTTTGAAGAAATTTTTAACACGATCAATTATAACTAATTTACCATTTGAACTAAGTGTACCAATATCACCAGTGTGTAACCAACCTTCACTATCAATTGTTGAAGATGTTGCTTCAGGATTCTTATAATATTCTTTAAAGATTTGTGGTCCACGTAATAAAATTTCACCTCTTGGTTTTGGTCTATCATTAATTGAATATCCCATTTCTTCCTTTGATAAAAATTTTAACTCAGTACTCACATTAACTGGCCCAACATTATTACCTTCAAATTTTAAATCTCCAAATGGATTATCAGATGACATTACTGCAAAAGTTTCAGTTAACCCATAAGATGGTTCAAATCCAATTTTAAGAATTTTTTTAAAAAATTGAATTGATTCAAGTGATATTGGAGCTGATGCATATTTACAATAATTAACATTATCAAATCCAATAATTGATCTTAATTCTTTGAAATTTGAATTTGAATTTGGGTTTTCATTAATATAATCTTTCAAGATTTTTTCTAATCTTGTATAAATTCTTGGAACACCTGTAAAATAATTCGGTTTAATTAATTTTAAATCATCAATTAATTTAAAATTATCCACTGAAGATGGAAAAACAACACAAAATCCAGAAAATGTTGCCCAATTGATCAACATTCTTTCATAAATATGGGCTAATGGTAAATAACTGTATCCAATAATTTGTCTATGATCTTGATACCAATTTTCTTCAAATCTTAAATCAACTAAAGAATTTGATTCAATGGGCTTTTTAAAATGAATATAACATTGATGCATACCAGTCGCAGCAATTTGATGAGTAATTACGACACCTTTAGGATTACCAGTTGTACCAGAGGTGAAAGAAATTGTATAAATGGTTTCTGGAGTTGGTGGATTAAAATCCATTGTTAATAAATTTGAAGAACCAATTGATAATATTTCTTTAAATGTGAATAATTTTAAACCAGTTTTATTAATTTCAGAAATTAATTTTAAATCATCATTTGAATCATTAAAATCATCCATTGAAATAATATGAGTTAAAAATTTTAATTTTGATTTTATTAAAATAATTTTTGAAATGTTGGATTTTGATAAAACTAATATTGGTGATTCTGTTAAATTTAAAATATAAATTGATGAATCTTTACCTAAAGTATCATAAAGTGCAATATTTGGAATTGAATAATCTCTTGTTGCAATATCAGTTATAATCCATTCTAATCTATTACCACTATAGATAGAAATTGAGAAATCAGGTTTGGCATTGAAATCTCTTTCTTTATAATTATTGTATAAATTAATTAAACCGCTTGCAAATTTCTGCTTTAAGTCATTAATTTCATGATAACTGTAGTTTCTAATAGTGTTTGTAGTAACATTGTTTGAAGATTGTTGAACAATTTCACCATAACAAGAATCTTCAAGGAACATTCTGGAACTAAATTCAAAGAAATCAGATAGAGTCTTTATATTTGGATGTAAATTATCAACTAATTTATTCAAAGAAGCAGAATTTCTATAAACACTTGAACAATTATCATTTTTAATAGAATTTGGTACAGGTTTTGAAGAATATTTCAATTCATCGGGGAAATTTATATGGATGCTGTTTAGAATTGTTGTAAACTGTTGAATATCAGTCTTTGAAAGCATAATTTTCGTGATTGATTCTGTGATGATTAGCTACAGTTCTTATAAATATCAAAACAATTATTTTCAAATTAAAATAAAGGAATTTTTGAAGAATTTATATACTTTTCCAAAATTTTGTGGGGAATTAATTAATTATTTAAAAAAATTCACTCTAAAAAAATAGACAAAAACAAAGTATATAAAAATTGTTGATAAACAGTTTAGAAATTGTAGTTATTTTGATTTAAAATGTTACAATTTCATTAAAAATAATCATTTAGTTATCATCTGTGTAATTATTTATGCTATATAACTTTTTTTAAGGCTTCAAAACTGATCTAAATCACCAATATCTATCTTTTTTAAAAGTCCTTCACTAAATTTAAACTGTTCAGTCAAGTAATTATCAATATCTTCTAAATCTTTTGGATCAACATCATCAATTATACCAATCTTAGGTGTATCTACGTTGAATTCACGAATATTGGAATGATCATCAATCAATTTTCTTAGATTTGGTAATGTATCAGCATATAAAGTATTGATGTAATTGTAACTTAAGTTCATATACAAAAGATTATTAAGATTGTATAGATATAAATCATCAATATTATTCAATGATAATCTCTTTAGCTCAGGATAGTTAATAACTTTAAGTGGTTGAACTTGGAAACCTTTAATATGAAGATTCTTTAACTTTGGTGCATGAATACCTTCATGAAATACTAATGCTTCTGTTGTACCTAAAACCATTGAAGCTAAAGCGCTTGCATTACTTAAATTTAAAGTCTCTAAATTAGGTAAGTTACAATTTTGAAGATCGACTGTTGAATTGAATGAATGATATTGTAAAACTTTTAAACTTTCAGATTTTAATCCACTAATATTAACTTTTGAATTTCCTTGCATAACATTAATTGTTAAAGCTACAAGGTTTGGGAAATATGATGGTAAGTTTCTTAAATCTTCAACATTGGAGAGATCACCAATTGAGCTGATACATAATTCTTTCAGCTTTGGAGCTTTAAATTTCTTTAATGAAATAAGTTTTTTTATGTTTGATAAATGATTGTAATTTGTAGGTTGTCTAGTTAAATCATTTGCTTTACCAAATTCAATTTTTAGAGTAATTAATTCAGGGAAATCAAAACCAACAATTTCATCAAAGTAATCACCATCATGTAAGATTAAGTACTTTAAAGTTTTATTCAGTTTTGTAATTTCTAATATACTATTACTCCAATCTCTCTTTTGCCAATCTCTTAATTCTAAAGCTTCAACATTTGATAAAAACTTTAAATTATCTTCTTCAGCAGCTTTATTGGCTTTTTGATTATAGAAAAATCCACCTGATAAATAAACTTCTTTCAAATTTGGGGAAACCATTCCTTTAAAACTACTGAAAACTGGTGTATTGGCATCGAACTTCATTAATTTTGGAGCAATCACATTATTAACAATTAATGAAAGCTCATCACCATGGAATGTAGGTATTGTAAAACTTAATGATAATAATTCAGGTGCAGTTATTTTTTCTATATGTGAAACACCATAGAAATTACAAAATTTTGCCTTTGGTAAAAATAATTGTAAAGGTGGATCTAAACAATGATCAATACATATTTTTGCAGTCATCTCAATTGATAAATATTGTACTTTAACATTATTCAAATATTCTTTAAAAAACAATAAATCAGAAGAATTTATTAAAGTGAGAGCTAATAATGAATTTTGATGAAAATCAAGACTTGAATAAATTGATGAAATTGTACCAACAATCTTCAATCTTTTTAAATTTGGTATTTGGAATTTTTGATTTGGTTTTGAAGTCAAACAATCTTTTAATATTAATGTTTCAACATTTGGAAATTTTAAAACATTTGGATTGATTTTTAAATTATTGAATTGTAAAAATGTAACATTTGCAAGCACTATTTGTGCATTATAACCAGGATAAAATCCAGGAGTTAAATGAGTTTCTAAAAATTCACTAAAATTAGTTGATTCTCTATTCCTTAAATTTATCTTTCTTCTTGGATTATTTTCTTTATCAAAATTTAAAAAATTTGAATTTATAACGATATAATTTGGATTTGGTAAAGCTTTAACATAAGAAGGGAAAACTTTGAAAAAGTTATTGACATCATTGATTTCAAATAATGAATATGCTAATGCAGAACATGTAATTGAACTCATATCTTTGGGATTATTGTTAAAATTCTTAATCTTATCTTTATTTACCCATTTAAAATATTGAGTTTTGTTATCATTTATGGTCTTTGTAAAAGTTTTCACCTTTTCAACATTAACCTTCTCGAAATCACCATTTTCTAAATCGTTAACTTCTTCATTTTTGTTTTCTGAGTCTTGGTTATTATCTATCATTTCAATTGTTTCTTCAACTTGAAAAGGCTCAGTATAATTATCAACAAAACAATCATAAAAATCACAAAGTCTTTCCCTTAAAACCTCAATTGAGAATATGTTATTTAAGTCATCAGCATCTGTAATTGAGTAAAGTATTTTATTTAAAACTTCATTGGGTAAATCCAGTATTGTAACAGTCATTGTTTTGATTACGAATTTGTGTAAATTAAATTAAAAGTTAATCAAGATATGTGTAAATGAAGAAGTTTCAGTTTAAAGCTTAATATGATTCAATTGTGTTATTAAATAAGTCTATATGTGAAGTACAATCGTTATTCTCAATCTTTTCTAAAGTTTGTAAAAAGATAAAAAATTATTACACCTCTAAATTATTTTTTTTCCATTTCAATATTTCATAATTTAATCACAGGTAAATAAATATATAACAACTATTAAACAATTTAAATAGAATTATGACTTCAATTGGTAATTATGTCTTTGTTTTGTTTCTGCTTGTTTATCAGGTCGAGTATTATTTGCAAAATCTACTAAATATTCAACCAACCTCCTCCTACAAATAAAATATTAAACTTGAGTTATTTATTATGACACTAGAAATCTCTTTTTTGACACTTAACATTTGACACAATTAATGATGGAAAAAACACCTCTTCTTTTATCTTTTAACCAAAATTTATTCTTTTCAAATTGCAACGCAATTTTACTTATCGCCGAATTAAATCCGAATCAATACCGATTTTTTTTAAACCCCGAAATAAACTTATACTGTTTTGCTTATATAAAGTAGTTCATTAGCAAGTTTAAATGGTTCAATATCTTGTAAAAATGATAAATCATGCTCACTTAAATCATTATAATTCCCTAAATTTGGCAATTCTATATGTGAATCAATGATTAAATCACCTGAATATTCTCTAAGTTGATCAAAATTAGTTTGTGAAGAATCAAAACGACCACTAACCTTTGTATTTTTAGTATTTAAATATAAAACATTTTCAGTATTGTTCAATTTTAAATTTTTAATAAGACAATTCTTTAAAACTATTGTTCTCAATTCTGGATGATTTCTTAATACTAAAACTCTAATCTTTAGTAATTCTAATTTAAAGATTTGTAAATTTGGTGCTGTTAAATTGAAAATAATAGATTCTTCTTTATAAGAATTACCATTTCCAATTCTTCCTCTTTGTGAAACATTATTTGATAGTAAAATGTCACCGGAAATATATAAAGTTTTCAAATTAATTAATTCACAATTCTTTAATGAAATTGAAACAACATTATGAATTTCTAAATGTTCAAGTTCATTTGAAATAAATTGTAATAAATTTATTTTTAAACCACTTGAGAATAATCTCATAATTTTAATACTTGTATATTTTTCGATTAATAATCTTTGTATTAAATTTTTAAGTAAATTTAAATCAGTTGGATTTTTAAACTTTGAATTTTCTAAAGTAAGATCAATTTGTTTTAAAATTCTTTGAGTAAATCTCTTTTTATCTAATTTTTCTGATAAAATTTGTAAATCTTTAATTGAATTAAATTCAATAAAATAAATATCTTCATTATTTTCTTTAATAATAGTTGAATTTGGTATAATTAATTTTTCAATTTGATTATTATCACAACTTTGAAAAATTCTAAAAAATTCAATTATATCAGAGACTTCAATATTTTTAACATTTGTAAACATTCCATCAACTTCTTGAGAGATTATATTATCTTGATTAATTTTTCCAATTAATTTCAAATTTTTGACATTAGGACAATTAAATTCTTTAATAAGAGATAATTCACCACATTCAATTTTTAAAGTTTCAAGTAATGGAGTATTTATGTAAGCAAGTCTTAAACTTGAATCTACTGCTAACTTTATAGTTAATTTTTTTAAATTTCTTAAATCAAATCGTCTTAATATTGAAAATCCTGAAAATACTAAATTTTTAAAATAATTAGAGCATAAATCTTTAAAATAAACTTCAGGTTTTTTATCATTAGTATTTTGATCTTGTTGAAAATCTCTTCTATCAGTATTGACAAATCTGAAAAAAACAGAATTTGCATTCAGTCTGTTTAAAATAAATGATTCTAAATTACTATTCATTCCATACTCTATTATTTGTATAGTTAAATCATTTCTATTCTTTGATAAAAAAGTTGAAAAGTAATTTAAAAATGGATTTAAATTGTCTCCAAACAAACCTAAAAACTTCAAATTTGAGTATTTTGTTAAGTTTGAAGATTTATCAAATGATGGCATATCAATTTTAATTGTACCAGAATTACAATTATCAATGATTAAATATTGAATTTCTGGCATTTGTAAAATTTCAAGATTTAACGGGTTGATTTTTTTCAAACAGAGACAAGTCAATGAAGGTAATTGAATTTTTAATATTGATAAATAAACAGCTGCTCTCATTAATCTATGTATAACTTTATTTAATAAATCAAGCCCTTCAACTGAAGAAAAAACAGAACCAGAAGTAACAAATCTTTCTGAATCACAAGCTTCAATAAAAACTTTTTGAACTTCATCATGGCTCTTTTTTATTATTTCAGAATTTTGTAAAGATATTAATTTTTCAGTACCACTAAATGTCCTTCTAAGGGAGTAAGTAGAAACAGTACTGAATTTATAAATGTTATGAATCTCTAAAGTTATAAGTTCACCCCTTTGTAGACGATACAAAACAGAAATTGTATCATCTGGGAATCTTAACTCATATCCATCACCATCTGTTAATTCTTCTTCTTCTTCATAATCACTACTACTAACATCTTCATAATCACTACTACTAACATCTTCATCATCACTACTACTAACATCTTCAAAAAACGTTTTGTTGTACATTATGCTTTCATAAATAAAGAAAAATTTATTTTTGTTTCCTTTACTGGTTTTATCAGAAAAGGTTCTTAATTTAGGCTGAGCAATTGACAAAAGTCGAGGAGAGTGAACAATGTTTCTATAACCATCTCTTTTTAAGTATGATAGGATCTCATTTAAGATTTCAAAAGGTAATTTATCCATTGATGATGACTTTTGGGAACTTTTAAGTAGGATTCAGTTAAAATAAAAGACTCCTTAAAAGTTTTACTAAAAGAGCTTAAATTAACCTTTATTAATGTTAGTTTATGAACCCTTTTGTTGTATTTCCTCTGCCATTTTTACTCATAGAAAACTGTACTGTCCGGAATTGTTGCTGAAAGGTGGAAGTACCATTTAAATTGAAATAACAACAAGAAAATGGAACTGAATACTCTAAATAAAACCTCAGAAACAATCTTCACAATATCATCATAGACTACCAACACTATTCGAATAATTCAAACAACAATAAAATTTGCCGCCAACATCGTCGTGCCCCTTGCCAGAAAAAAAAAAAAAAAAAAAAAAAAAAAAAAACACAGAACCGGTTCAACAGGTCCAAATTATCTTTCAATAATTCGGCCGCGTGGTCTAGTGGTATGATACTCGCTTTGGGCGAAGAGCAGCTAAACTGTTCTACAATACTAAATATGCGAGTGGTCCAGGGTTCAATTCCCTGCTCGGCCCCCCTTTTTTTTTTTTTTTTTTATTTATTTACCTAAATAACAAACACTCAATCTAATTAGTAGAACGTAGGTAGTGGCACTCTTTCAACTCTTTTTAACTCTTTATTTATATATATCGTTTAGTAATTATTTCATTTTTAAAGTATGCTTTTATTAAGTGTCATATTAAAATATTAAAAACACGAAAAAAAAAGATTAAAAAAAATCCATAAACTTTACTTCTACAATCAATCAATCAGAAACACTAGCTTTACAAAAATGTTGATCGGTATATCAGGTACTTTAGGCTCAGGTAAAACTGAAGTTGCACGTTATTTAAAGTTTCAAGGCTTCAAATTCATTGATTTTAAAAGATCTGACTTAATGTATCAACCTATTGATGAAAAATTAAAAATTTTAAATCTTGAAGATAATTATCATCAAAGTATTGAGAATAAGAATACAGAAGAATTAACACCTGATCTTGAATTTGAATCCATAGAGGAAATGATAGATTATGTAACAAAGAATTGGATGTCAAATTTTGTTATAACTGATATAGTTTCTTCTTCTCAATTAGATTTATTAAGAAAAAGACCTTTTTTTTTACATATTTCAATTGATGCTCCATTAAAACTTAGATGGAAGAGATATCAAAATTATCATCCATTAATAAAGTTTCAAGATTTTATAGAAATTTCAGATTTTCAATCATTTAATGAATCATGTCTATTAATTGATGTTATTTCAAAAGCTAATATTAAAATTATAAATACTTCAAATGCTGTTCAAGATTTATATATTCAATTATCAAATTTAAATTTAACAGATCATTCAAGATTACGTCCAACTTGGGATACTTATTTCATGCATCTTGCAGATCTAGCTGCTCTACGTTCCAATTGTATGAAGAGAAGAGTTGGTTGTGTTATTGTTCGTGATAAAAGAGTTATAGCTACAGGTTATAATGGTACTCCAAGACATTTAACTAATTGTAATGAAGGTGGTTGTATAAGATGTAATTCAGGAAATGGTTCAGGAAATGGGTTAGCTACTTGTTTATGTTTACATGCTGAAGAAAATGCACTATTAGAAAGTGGAAGAGATAGAGTTGGTATAAATTCAACTTTATATTGTAACACATGTCCTTGTTTAACTTGTTCAATTAAAATTGTTCAAACTGGTATTAAAGAAGTTGTCTATTCTCAAAGTTATAGTATGGATGATTTATCTTCAAAAGTTTTACAAGAAGGTGGTGTCATATTAAGACAATATACTCCTCCAAAAGATGGTGTAATTATATGATCTCTACAATTTTTTAAAATAAATTTTAATGACCTAACTTAATTAACAATATAGATAGAAAATTTTTTTTTCATTAATAGTACAATAATTTATGTAGCTATTGATTTATCATCATCATCTTATCTTCTTTTTCTTTTCTCTTCAACTTTAAAAACTCCCATAATTGATATTTCATATCATCAACATATGGTAAAGTTAAATAGTTAACAGTTGATTGTCTATATGTCAGAGTTGTATCATAAAATGCAAAAATTAATTTCAAATTCCATAAATCTTCAACATTTGAAATTGATTTAATAATAGATTCTATTTCAACTTGTGAATCAATAACACTTGAAATTGTACCAATTCTATCAGATTTTTCTAAAACATTATTTAAATCATTCTTTGTAAAACTTTTAAAAATATCTAATTCATAAAATTTATTAATTTCCAGTTTTGGATTATTTAATGAATTATCAATTTGATCTTTCTCTTCATTTGCTTTTAATAATAATGATACATATTGCTTAGATTCAACTTTAACTGTCTTCTTTTTATAAATGAAAAGGTTTAGTTTCATCTTTGTCAATTGTTTAAAATCTGATGTCTCTAAATTAAAATATTCATCACATGTAATTGAAATTTTATTAATTAATGATAAATCTGGTAATAAACAAGGTGAAGCTGTATTAACTGTTGTGCCATCTCTTAAATATAGAATAACTGATGCACTTATAGATTTAAAGGTTTCAAGGTCACGAACAACTAAACATCTTGGTTCAACAGACATGGCCCAAAAATGTCTTAATGCTTGAAGGTGAACACTCTTATTAATAAATTGTTCAGAACCTCTAAAATATTTATATTCAGAAGCTGCAACAAATGGGTGTATTGGATAAATAGCAGTTACTAAAGCAGCAATTGAAAAATTAGAAGTTGTATTAAATGCATATTGACCACCACCTAAAAATAAAAATCCTAATGCAGTACTTGTTGGAGAACAATTCATATAAGTATTTTCTAAATCTAATTCACTTACTCTAGCATGTTGAATTCTTAATCTCCTAAATACATCTAAATCACCAGTAGCAGCCATCACTAAGGATAATGAAATTGCAATATTACCTAAACAATTCAATAATGCAGATTTAACATATTTCATGTTATAATTTTGTTTACTTGCCAGTAAATAGAAACTCAATTGATCATTAACTTTATCATAATATTCTATTAGAGTATTTTTGGCAACTGGACTTGCACTTGAAGCAAATTTAATACCCATTGCTAATGAGATACCTGAAAGCATATAATAATAAAGAACATTTTCATAACGTGCATTTTCTGTAAGACCTTTTCTTAAAATTTCAAATGGAATTTGAGAATTAACCCAATCCTTAGTATTTCCAATAGAATCCCACGTTATAAGACATATGGACATAGTTCTTAACATTATTATATCAGGACGAATATAAACTAATGATTTTTCTGAATCTGGAATGGATAACTTTTTAGCAACTTGTTTATTATTTGATTTCAAACAGATAAAAGTCAATGCCATTAAAGCACCAGCAACAGCAGTATCATGTTGATCATCGGTTTCTTTATCTTTAAATCCACATACTATAGATATTAATGATTCAATAAGTTTTTGAGAAGGTTGTTCAATTGAATTTTCTTTACCAATATTAACATAACCTAACGCAATACCAGCAGCCAATCTATAACTTTCATCAACAATATCATTACCTTGAAGATTAACTTTACCAGTTATTTGTGATAATAATGTTTCACTCATTCTTCTATGTTGTGAACCAAGATATAATAACCCAATACCAATGATAGCAGCTGTTTGAACTACTATACTAACAATCATACTATTAGAACCCTCAGGTAACAATGCATTTATATGAACACTTAAAACTCTTGTTAACTTTTGATCCATGGTACCTCTTAAACTTGCACTCATACCTAATAAAAGGCCAATACTTATTGATGGAGATTTAGGTTCTAAATAGTTATAAGTAATATATTCTTCCATTGATTTAAGATGTCCATTCAAACCCAGACCTAATAAGAACCCACCATGTTGAGGGTTTGGTTCATGTGGTTTATTGAAAAGAATCCAACTATCTTTAATACCTTCAGCATCTCTTGAAATACTTAAACCTGCAGCAACACCGTTATGAAAATTACCCCATTCTAAATCAACAGGGTGTAATTCTTCTTGTTGTGTAGTCACAGTAACATTTTCAGGTTGAATTAAAACATTGAAATTTAATTTAGAAATTGGGAATTTTTCAGTAACTAATGGAATTTTACTAGAATAAAACAAAGCAGCTTTACCTAAAGGAATAGTTAACATTCTAATTGATGCTAATTGTGAAACACGTTTGTTCATTAATAAAAGTCTTTGTTCAGTTATTGACTCATCAACATCATCCAATATAACAACTTGTGATAAATGAGATTGTAAAAGTCTTGAAATTTCATAAAATCTTCTATCTTTTGAAAACAATAATTTTGTAACATTAAATCTTTCAGTATCCATAGAAACATGGGCTTCATTTAATTCAGATGAACTTACTACTATTTGATGTACATCTTTAGTTTGAGTATGTTGAACTAAAGGTTGGTTCAGTTTGCTAACATTAGAAACTGATGCAACTTCTTTTGAAGATAATAGTTTTAAATCTTTTCTGTCAATTAAATCAAATACATTTATATTTTCATTAACTTCTGAAACATGTTGTTGTAAATATGAAACCGATTCAAGTAAAGGTATTAAAATACCTATAGGGTAGGTGTTCATTTCAATTCTAGTGATATTAAATTCGCACATCATTCCAACAACATCAGTTGGAGTAAAATCTGGTGAAATTATTGCTTCAAATAATCTAAGAACATAATAAGTTCTTGGAGTTATTAATTCGTCAACAATATCTGTTTCTGCAGTTAATTGTGAAAATGTAGTATATGGAACAATAGTTTTTTCAAATAACGATGCTAATGATTGCATTAAATTTGGAGGTGAAGATAAAATTTGAGGTTTAGGAAATTTTATGTTATTTATTGGACTTTGACATCTATAATAATTATACCATGCTTCAGACCAACACATCCAACAAGTCAATTGTGATAAAAGATTTCCAAGCTTTCCTAATATAGCAGTATTCAGTATGTTTAATTTCGAATCTTCTCTTATTAAATGTAATGCTAAAACAATCTTTGGAGATAATTCACCTATACTAAATTTATCTTGTCTTGCTCTATCTCTTAAAGGTTTTGAAACTTCTAATAGTCTCGTAACATCATTTGAGGCATCATCAGTTGTATTTTCTACTTCTAATGGTAACGTTATTGTTAAAACAGTAATGACAAATGATTCCCAATCATCTTTTGTTAAAGAGTAGGCATTTAACCAAGTTAACCAAATATAGTTATAAATATAATCATTTGTTAAATGTTTGAAAGTTAATAAACAACGTTGAACAATTTCAGATTTTGGTGAAAATACTAAATAAAAATTGAGTACTTTTGAATCTTTTGAAGTAACTATTAATTGAGAATCTATTGAAGAATTTATTTTCTCTATTGGAATTTTTGACATGAATGGAGATGTTTGAAGGTTTAAAAATGGATTAAATAAGAAGAAATCATGTTTGTTTGAAGATAATAAAATTAAAACACCTTCAATTGGTGATAATGAATAATCAGAAAATTGATCTTTAAGAGTTATTGAATGTGATAAATATGGAATTCTTGAATTGTTATGATTTTTTTCAAATATAAGAACCTCAAAAATTGATTCATTTCTAATTATTATAGCTTCTTTATTGTCATAACTTATTGAATTTATTTTGAAAAATGGGGATGTACTTAATTGATCAAGACTAACAGAATCAACAAAAGTTAAAATAGCTTCCTTCTTATGTTTTGATGGATCAAAATTTGCTGCTGAACTTTTAATATCATTTTGTGTCATATATGTATAATCATAAGATGAAACTCTTTCTCTTGAGAATGTATCATTTTGTGATATTGATCTCTTTTTCTCAACTTTTACCTCGTTGTTTTCAATTTCATCCATCATTATTGAAGCTTTTCTATTTGAAGATGATGTTGTTGAATGTTTTCTCAATATTGATTTTGAATTTAAATTAGATACAGGAGTATTTGAAATTGAGGGTGTTATTAGTTTATTCACTGTTCTATTCAAGTATCTTAAATGATAGAATAACAATTTATTCTCTTTGGCGTTATATGTAACAGTTATTGAAGATTTAAAATTATTTGGGAAAAGTATGATTGATTCATCTGAAGAAATTGCTGAAGTTGAAGAAGGTACAATGACACCATGATCATTTATTGAAGGAGAAGAAAAAGTCATTAATGAGTTTGCAAAAGTATTACTCTCACTTTGTATAACAAACCCATTTTCATATGGGAAAGCAGATTTAGTTTTGAAATTAAAACAAAGATTATCATTTTTGCTATTATCA